>PVIW01003432.1:0-168178 GCA_004026585.1 Noctilio leporinus | reverse complement strand
TACCATGACTTGAAATACTTTTTGCCATTCCCTTCTGGCTTGAATTGTTTCTGTTGAATAATCATTTGATAGCCTTATTGGAGCCCCTTTGTATGTTATTTGTCTTTTCTCTCTTGCTGCTTTTAGGATTCTCTCTTTGTCTTTGAAATTAGCCATTTTAATAATAATGTGCCTTGGTGTTGGTCTGTTTGGGTTGATCTTCATTGGGACCCTCTGTGCTTCCTGAACTTGATTAATGTTTTCACTCCTCATGTTAGGGAAATTTTCTATCATGACTTTTTTGAACAGGTTTTCCATTCCTTATTTCTCTTCTCCTTCTCGTATCCCTATGATACGGATGTTGTTGCATTTCATGTTGTCCTTAAAGCCTCTTCAGTCTTGTTCAGCCTTTTTTAATTCTCTTGTATTGTCTTGGAGTATTTGTCTACATGATCCTTCAACTGGCTGATCTGGTCCTCTGCTTCCTCTAGACTACTGTTGATTCCTTCTACTGTATTCTTCAATTCAGAAATTGTATTCTTCATTTTCTCCTGGCACTTATTGATAGTTTCTATGTCCTTTTTCATGCTGTTGTAGCTCTCAGTAAATTCCTTGTAACTTCCCTAGAGTTCTTTGTAATTTCCCTGGAGTTCTTTGTAATTTCCCTGGAGTTGTTTGTAGTTCTCCTGGAGTTGTTTATAGTTTTCTTTGATGTGGCTGAGCTCACTGAGCTTCTCTATCATCATTCTTTTGAATTCCTTATCTGATATTTCAGGTGCCTCTGTTTCATTTTGTGGTCTTTCTGGGGATTCTTCCTTTCCTTTTGGTGATGGACTGATTCTATTTTTCCCCATTTTGGGTGTGTGTTCTTGCTTGCTTTTTATTTATTTATTTTCCTTGGGTTAACCTGCTTTGCTTCCTTGCCTTAGTTGAGCACCTTTCTGTGTTAGGAGATTTGTGGACTTTAATGTTGCAGTCTCCCAGATTTTCTCCACTTGCTGTTCTTGGTGTGTCCTTTATTTGGGCTGTCTGGTTGTATTCTGGACCTGTGGGCTACTCTCCTGCTGGTCTCTGCTGCCTCTGGGCTGTGCTCCCCTGTGTCCTCTAGTTCTTGATGCTGACCACTCCAATTCTTAGGGACCTGAAGATGTCTCACACTTCCTATCATGTCCTCTAGCTGCTCTGGTACTCAAGAACACCATCAGCACTGCTCTCTACTCTGTCGCCATCTTTCCCCCTTGGGAGAGAACTCTCTATATTAACTTTCTTATGACATTTATTTGTTCTTTAAGCTTTCAGTGAAAAGGACATGTATTTATTTGTTGGGGTCCCCCTGGGAAAGTGTTGAGGCCTGGATCCCCATGCAGGCTCTAGGCAAAGCCTGTAAGACCTTACCGGAAAACTGGAAAAGCTGGGTGCATATGTGCCTCCATGCCTTAACCAGTGGGCCCCAGTGAGAATCAGACCATGAGAAAATACTTTAGTCCCCTTGAAGCCTGGCCTATTCTTTCACCTTGCTTAATCCTTCTATTGTACCAACAGCAGAGGTTTTTTAAATTCAAATGAATATCATGACCTGAGGAAGATCTCAGTGCTCCTTCACTTGTTATTCCTGAATATCTGTTTTCTTATAATTGGCACTATTTAGCATTGATTGACAAGCTACATGCCTTCAAGGTTACCACATTCAATAAAAGATCTGGGAGAAGGGCAAACCGGGCTTTTGTCACTCAAGACATGAGCTGGCCTTCCCCCTCCTAGCACAAGCTACCTGGGAAGTATTCATTTCATCCTCAGCACTGAGGGATGTCTGCAGGTCAGGAGTTCCCCACATTTATTAAGTCCTTTCTATATGCCAGATACTATTCTAAGGGTTTTACAAGTATTTTAAAATTTAATTATGACATTAGTTGCATACTGTTACTAGTCCTGTTGTAGGTGAGGACACTTGAGTAATTAAGAGTTTAAACAACTTGCCCAAGACCACATGGCTAAAACTCATAAATGTTGAAGCCAAGATATGTACCCATACGGTTTAGCTGATTATCTTAACACTTGTACTATATCAGTCCCATTACAATATTTTCACCTGCCTACAAGTCATCACTGAACGTGAAATTCATTTTCTTTCCCCATAAACTAGATCATCTTATTTTTTTCCCAGCTTTTCATTCAAGTCAATCAACACCTAATAATTTAGCATGTGCCATACTCTGGGGATTCAGAACTGGTTGGAATAGTTCCTAGGCTTAAGAAGCTAATATTCTAACCAGGAGGAAAGAAATTAAGCAATGCTATAAATGTTCTCATAGAAGTGTATGTCCAATGTAACAGAATGTTGAAATAGAACTAATTTTGCTTCAGTTTTGGTTGAGGCTCCAAGAAATTAGGCGGCAACACCTCACATTCCAAAGTGAGATGGTGGACCAAATATAAGAACCTAAGCCCTGGCTGGTGGCACAGTAGATAAGGCACCAGCCTGAGAACCCAAAGGTCGCTGGTTTGATTCCCAACCAGGGCACGTAACCAGGCTGCAAGGCAGGTATCCAGCCAGATCTGTAGCTGGAGGCAGGTGAAAGGCAACCATACAGTGATGTCTCTTTCTGCCTCTCTCCATTCCCCTCTCTCTGAAAACAACACATAAAATTTTTTAAAAAAACTATCTTAAAAAAGAAGAACCTAGCAAAAGAGGCAGCAAAAGGGCTCAGTTATCACTCACATTAAAGGTATGCAAGCTTGCAGGTGATGGAAGTAGGAAGCTGGACAATAGAAAATTTCTTTATAGAGGATGGTTGGTGAGCTGTGAGTCCCATCCATGCCCATGTCAGGGAAGGAGGGTACCTTCTCCTCTCTTCAAGCCTGGTGTACAGGACTTCAAGGATCTCACCTAAAGGTCAAGCTGCATGGGCTTGGACTAGTGCCTGGAGTTTCCTGGCAAGTGGCTGGTTAAGAAGAAGGCTGCATGTAAAAGTAACTGCTCTCCCCTCTCCTCCCAATGATATATCCAAGATGACTGTTTACCATAGACTAGGCTTGGGCCTGTGCACAATAGACAATCTAGTTTGTCTAAGACCTTGCCCCTGAGACACTTCTTGAAGGAGCAAGGAGCCCTCAGCAGAAAGAGATTACAGTCAGTAGCCAGATGTCCCAGTGACTAAGAGCGGATGCAGGCATGAGAGATGCATGGGAGGACCACATCTAGGCTTTGTGAGGAGTGGGAGGATTTCCAAAGAGCCTATTGGTAGAGTCAACAGAGAGCCAGCTTTGACCACTTGCCAGGATGGGGGAACAATAATTTTGGCTTACAACAATATCTACATCTTGTCTCTTCTCCTTCCTTCAGACTGAGTCCTGGAGGGCTCAGAGGCTGAAACTTGTGGGGGTTGGTGAGGATAACCCTATCTCCATTCCTGCTGTAGCAGACCTAAGCTGGATTACTATGGCAAACTGTTCATATCTCTTATTAACATGAGATTGTTTAGAAGACTGAAGTGATTGGATGACGTGTTTAGTCTACCAGCTATCCTAGGGTCAGCCTGAGCTTTTGTGCCAAGAAGGCAGGGACGCATCTGCATGGTCATTTGGGAAAAAGAATGGACCTATTTTCTACAGCCAGGCCCCACTCCCAAGACCTGTTTGTTCAATCTAATGGTTACACCAGCACAGAGAGGAGGAAGACATTAACTACAGAAAACTTCATATTTGCAGACATTTAACTTGGGCCCTTAAGGATGACATAGAATTACCAGGCAGAGAAAAAAGAAAGGAGGGAAAGTCTTTCTAAAGGGGTGGGGAATGTGAAGTTCTGTGCTGTATTTGTGATACTGGAGCACAGTGGGGTAGAGGAGGATAAAAAGTTAGGCTGGGCCTAGACTGGAAATGGCCAGGGAGTTTGGTTCGTATCTTCAATGTCTACACAGGAAGCCATCAAAGGTCTTGAGTATGGAGGGAGCATGACATAATTCCTATTAAGGAGTGATGCTGGAGTTTTTGTCAGTGGCACTCCTTGGTATGATCCTTGGTTTTTAACATCTTTGTTAGGGGCAGTCTGCTACCATTAGACTACTGATTTTTCTTTCTTTAGTGTCTCCCCTTCTCACTCTATTTCACCTCCCAAGCAGGTTGTTAAAAATGCCTCCTGCCTCCATAAGGGAAATATTTTAATAGACCTATCTCAGGTTCACTTCAGGTTAGAAATCAATATTGGAGAGGCACCAGTAACTAGGATGGTGAAAATAAAATCAGCTGTGGAAGAGACTACAGTTTGATCTGAACTTACTAAATTCTAATATATAAAAATCAGATCAAGAAATATGAGAAAGACAAGAATCTTTTCATTATAGCCAGAAAGTGATAGGGAAGAAAATAAACAGATAATTTAACAAATAGATGGACATTGGGAAGAAACAGGAGAATCATAAACACATTAGTTTATATTTACTACTTATAAGAGCAAAGTCAAGTGGTGACTGAGATCAAGACCAAGTCAGCTTACTGTATTTGAATCCTGGCTCTGCCACTGGTGAGAGGTATATGAGTATTTTGGACAAATTACTCAACATGTTTTATCCATTTTCAACATCTGTAAAATGGGGTTAATATAGTACCTTCCTTATAGGTTTATAAGGATCAAATTATGTGAGATGATATATATAAGGTTGGCTAAAAAGTTCATTTAGTTTTTTTCTATAAAATAAAAGGCACAATTTTTATTTTCATCAATTACTTTATTTATTTGGATACTGTGAGTGGGTTGGCTATCTCCCACTATTGGCTTCTAGTGGGCAGAGGGCAGGGGGGCTGTTAATACATTCCAATGCATCAGACAGGCCCACAGCAAAGAATTATTTAGCCAAATGTCAACAGTGCCAAGAAACTTTGCAAATCACTTTTGGAATATTCAAACAGTCAGAGCTTCTTTCCCATACAATGCACTTTTTGCATTTTAGTTGAGTTTTTACCTTTCTTGAAATAATAAAACATAATATACTGAAAATGTTGCATATCTTCGTCTATCTTCAATATTAAACTAGGTGCACAAAAATTAATCAATTTAAAGTTTTTAAAAATGCATGCTGATATGACAGCTGTCACAATACGATCTAACAAAACTGTTTTGAATGAGGTTAGAGCCAACTAAGCACTATTATAGCCATCTTATGGAAAAAACTAAATGAATTTTTACATAAAGGGGAGACAAGTATCTGACTTTTTGTGGTTATATTTTCTAAGTTCAGCCCAGTGGCACAATAGCTCATCAAAAATACTCATTAAATGGACAAATATTTTTGTAACAGTGATTTGCTATCTTTAAAAGAGAAGGCAGCATAGTAAGAACATTGTCCATTCCTCCATCAGTAGTTTTCGATAAGAGCAGTTATCTTTGTTTATTGAGCTTTAGGTATTAGAGGAAAGGAGAAGGAACAAAAGAGAGATCAAACCTTAACTGTAGCTCCTGGGAAGAAAAGCCAGTTGCCGGTGTCTACTGGATCTAGACTATCTTCTAAGATGACTTGTCTGTGGGCTGAGTTGATGATCAGGATGTTGTCTAAGGCCCAGCAGGCTTCATACACTTCACCTACATGGAGATTTTCCTGCTTCCACTTAAACTGAACATGCTCCCCCTTGGCGTCTTCAGGAAGGTAGAGGATGTGGATGATGGTGCTGACATTGGAAGGGGCTCTGGAACATACGGTGAGAGGGAATTAGAGCCACAGTTAAAGACCTTCATTCAGATCAATTTTGTTTCTTAATTAAGATCATAGTTTCATTAACTTAAAAATACTATATACATTACAGATGAAATACAAGCCCTTAAATCTTTTGGTATATGCTAATTATTAAGATGTTCATAGTAAGTGATGACAGTTTAAATAGTAAATGTTTTCAAGAAGTTTACTTTTCACAGCAGGCACTAAGCTCATAAAGGAACAGTTGAAGAGAGAATAAATAGCACACACTTTCATGGCTCCTATAGAAAACTGCAGTGTATCCAGCACAGTTTATTTTATTTGACGCTAAAAAGAAAAAAAAGGAGAAAAAATTTTCTTATAAAATTATCTTAATTTTGATTCTTATTTTGAAAATTTGGATCTATTAGAGATAATTATTTGCTGTGATTCATAATCAATCTTTACATAATTGTTGTTTCTACTAACCTGATACTTTTTTGTTTTGTTTATATGAAATGTGAGATTTGTCATGAGAATTAAGTGCTCTATAATTCTTTGCAATTTCATGCAGATAAATGTTTTAAAACTTGATATAATTTAACATTATTTAATATTACATGTGTTAGGAATTTAGGCCCTTCTGCTATATAATAAAGTATTTTATTAAACATTTTATGCTATCAACCTAGAAATCTGTTATAGTAAATATTACTGCTTTAGCCAGAATTAAAAGTGGTGCTAAATGCAAACTAGTAGTATTGTTGGCTTACTATAAATTTGTTTTGAAAGGACTGCAGAAAAGATATACTTTTCACTTCCCAATGAAGCCCATATGTATCTGTAGAATTATCAGTATAGGTTATAATAGATGGTATACCTTACCTTTAAGGGTAATTAATTCCCCCTTCTTTTAAAATATTTTACAATGACTATGTTTTTTTTGTTTCAAAAAGAATTTAAAATGATGAAAATGATGTACTTTAGTTTTCAGAAGTGATTGAAAATATGTTCATTCTGATCATTAAATGGTAAGGAAAATTTGTGTATAATAATTTGATGCATGACCTAAACTTGAAAATCTCATTTAGTAAAAAAACAAATGAAATCAGCTGAATGTAATCTTTATTATGTTGTAATTAAATGTATGTGTACATTCACTATTTGTCATATCAAAGTATACAGTTCTTTTCCAGTATGAATTTCAGCTACTACAATATATATAAATCATGATATATAACTATTAGAGAAAAATGGAAGTATGGATAAAATTTCCAATATTTATGCTGCCTTGCTTAAGCCATTTGTGCAAATAAGTATTTAATATGAATATATTTTCATAATAACTACTAGAAGCAAAAAGGATAGCAAAGTGTTCTGTTATAACATTGACATAGCATGTCAGAGCTTGGCTTATATCAGTTATTTACAAATTATGTGTTAATCTACTAAAGAGGAAAACATTTTATTAAAATCCATGAATTGGAACACTTCTCTCAGTTTTGGTTAGACTAGAACTTATATTTATACATTTTTTCTATTTAAAAAACTTAAACTTTGGATAGGCTGGTTTAGTATTAAAAACTAAGAAAATATTTATTGTGTCCCCCTAAACAAATAATTTTTTTTCAATGTAGAAATATAGTACGGAAAATAACATGAAAAAAGAAAACTACAAAATTTACAGAAAGTGTTCTACTTGAGTTAACTAATTTAAGAACTAAACCACTCAGAATAGAAGTCCAAGGTATCTTTTTCTTTTTAATATCTAACTATACTTGAAATAAAACATCCATTCTGAATTTGTTTTATGATTTAATCTACCTATGCAGAAGTAGTAAACATAAATTTGATTCTTGATAATTTAATCACCTTGTTTTTTCAACTTGAATGAGCTCCTTCAAGCATTTTCTTATTGAAGTTTTTTTTTTAATTTCATAAAGAAAATGTAATAATGCATAATAATTACGGTAATAGAATTTTAGAACTGGCTTTAGGGAAGTTAGAAGGAAAATGACAGAACTAGAGATTATATGCTAAAGTTCCAGTGGCTATTAATTCACTATTATTACAGAGCAGAAGGAATTTAGGTAGTAATCTGCTATATTCCTAAACCTATAAAGGCCAAAATCAGGCCACCTATAGAGATGGGTGATGTAATTTTGTGGAGGACTCCATCATAAAGGTTACCATTTCAAATGTGCTTTTACCAAAAAGCACATAATTTGCTACAGCTACTATTAATAGTAGGAAGTTCTAAATGGAAAATGACAATTTTAACAATACCTCTTCAAACAGAGTATATCATGATATGTGCATCCATGCAATTCAACATAACAATCCGAGTACTTTTAACCAGGGAGAATCAAGTCAGTGGTAGAATGAAGGCATGCAGGGAAGGAGAACTCCATCTATGTCAGAATTTATGAAAATACTTTAAATGATAACAAACCTAATTGTCTCAAGCTGAATCCAGTCTGCAGTATTATTCTTGGCATATGATACGATGATGTTGGGGTCTGAATAACTAAAGCGACATGAACCTGAACCTGTAAATAGCAACATGATTCAAAGTTAAAAAAACAAAACAAAACAAAACAGTGTAATTACATATTATCCATAAACATGTTACATGATTTTATAACCATTTAGATATTTGTTTCCTCATTCCTTCTAACTATACTGAAATTTCTTGTAAATTGCTCTGATAAATATTATTTGATATATAATTTTAGGAGTCAGGAAAAAGGTGAACAAGGTAAACTGTAGATTTATTTAGAAATACACAAACTTCCAAATTAAATTGCAAAATAAGTACTTAAGTTCTATGCTAAGAAATATCTAACTATTGTAGAAAGGTTGATAATGTATCACAGTTCTTACAAGTTAATATCAATTAATAGTGATTGCATTAAATATTGTATAAGTTGTTACACTGAATGAGGAATAAAAACACCCTCTTCTGTGTATGTTACTTAAGTGAAGAGATAGTATATGAGAAACTAAACTATTGTAAAGAAAAATCAAGTACAAAATGAATTAAGAACTACGGAAGATATGACATATTATTATTCTATTCTAGCCCAACATTAAAGATTTAAAAGGGGAACATTATGACCTATTGTGACTATTTGGTGATTATTTCCCATTACTATTTTTTAATATTGGAAATATTAACACCAAAGAAAGTTTTAAAACTCTGGTGAAAATTTGTTTCTACCGGTGTAATGAATTCATGTAATAAGACACAGTATGACTGTAATTGCAGAGATCTTCGAGTACCCAAAACAGTCACAAAACACATGCCATAAGTTCACTGCAACTAAATAGCAGTATTTTAAATACTATGTTAATATACTATTTAAAAACAAATGAACCAAAAGAAAAAGACATGGTGCAATTGATGTATGACCTTCGCCCATCTGCTGGAGGAGCCTTGGTTTCAGTGAATGGCATATGTTGAGTTTTTACACTTGCAGCACTCAACAGTTTCAAGCTTTAATCAAGCTCATTTATTTTATTTTAGTGGTGTTTAGTACAACACCGGTTATCTCTCAATCATCAAAGCTGGCACTGTGCTAAACAGCCAAATAGCACTCCTCCCAGGTTTATTCTCATAGCCGGAACATAGGTGAAAAGCATGAAAGGAAAAGTATTCAAAGGAAAGCTACCCAGCAACTCTGAAAGAAACCCACCTTATGCCATTTTGATCATTGCTAAATTCTACCATTCATAAGCAGCAGCTTAAAATAAATATCAAACTGTGGGACTTGAAATGGAAACTGCCAGGATTATGTGAGACAAACTTCAATACAAACAAGAATAAGGTCTGGCAGACAATCTGTTTATTTCAAAAGAAAAGTCAAATGAGCCTAAAGAATTTAAATGGCATTTTTGTGCTTCCTTTATATTGTATACACCATGTACTCAAAGGCAAATGTATAAGGTGAATCCCTGAAAAAGGAAAAGATAAAACAGATGATAATTAAAAAATGCTCCTTATAGAATTCAATTCCTTGTAAATAGTTTACAAATTGAGAAAAGAGAAGGAAAGCTGATAAACATCAAAGTGAAAATGTGTCCAAAGATGACCTTGATAGCAAACATGACCTCTCTCCTGTCAATTTTCTTATGCTACCATCTCAGTGTTGTGAGATTGATTATGAACTTATAAAACAAAAAGGAACCTGGGAGGTGCCTCACTTTTCCTTAGCCACTCACTCATTATACCTTTCATATCTAAAATACTAATACCTTTTGCACTCCTCTCCTCCTCACGACTGTCAATGACCCTCATTAGATATTGCCAGAACTTCGCCATAGTGATGAGTTGGTCTCCCAGTATCCAGCCTCACTTGTTCTCATCCAGCCACATTGCTGGTAGTAGTCTTCCTACAAGTGAACCGAATCATGTGGCCTTTCTGCTTATAATTAATCCTTTAACAGTTCCCCAGGATAAAGCTTTATCCTTCAGGACAAAACTACACTTCCACCCCAGAGGGACAAAGTTGTACAGTTCATAGAGATGGAATGCATACTCTGGACAACAACTAGCTCAGGGTTATCTTAAAGGGTTCCCATGTAGAAAGATGGCCTAAAAGACAAAGGGACTCCAAAACAGGGAGGGTCAGCTGGAAGGCCAGGGTTCGGGTACATGTAAGTGGCCAGTCAGGGGAGAGGCACTGCCTAGGCAGTGGCCTGAAGTGGCAGGTCCCAGCTGGAAATGGCATCCCTCACGACAAACAGTCAGCTGTGTATATCTGCCTTACTCTGAGGCAGCTCCACCATATTACCATTTCAAATGGCACCAGTCCAATGAATAAATGATTCCCCATGCCTATTGTAGCTGTTCTACATGTACTGGGTGAATTTTTCTTCACGTAAAACCTGAATTGCAACCACACTGTCACAAAAACTTTGGTGGGCAGAATAAGACCGTCCTTGCCTAGATTCACAATGGTTACTTGACTGCGATGAGGGATGTCCATGTGCCCAGGTGCCTGATGCCGCTCCCCACTCCCTGCTCTCAGACACTGTGGTGTAGAGCTCTCACATCCCTCAACACAGCTCCTATGCAGTGAGGAGACCAGCTCCAGGTGCCAACTTCAACAGGCACCTCTTTCTTTCCCCTCTAAATCAAGGACCTTTAAGTGCCAAAGGTGATATTTAAAATCAGAAAGGCAAGACAAACCCAAATGCCAAATGCCAAACACCCCCTTTTTGCAGATCCATCTTCTTGCCTTTATATCACTTCCAATATAATCCTGCACTCTAACGTAGTAATTTTGCAAAGATTTTTAAAACTGCTGAATATAATTTAGAATCAGTGAGAGCCACTGATGGACTGAAACTGATCTAAAAATTCAAGTACTCTCTTTGGTTCTTACAGACATGTGAAGAAAGCCCATAGATTTTTTCATTTTTTTAAAGATTTTATTATATTTAGAGAGAGGGGAAGGGAGGGAGAAAGAGAGGGAAAGGAACATCAGTGTATAGTTGCCTCTTACACATCCTGGAACCTGGCCCGCAACCCAGGTATGTGCCCTGACTGGGAATTGAACCAGTGACCCTTTGGTTTGCAGGCTGGCACTCAATTCACTGAGCTACACTGAGCTACACCAGCCAGAGTTAGGTTTTCATTTTACCCACAGGAAGAGTACAAGTAATGTACAAAGTGATTAAGACTTCCTAAAGTTTGGCATTCATAAGTAAAATTAATGAAATTCTAAAACTTACTGAGGACCCCAATCCAATAGTCTATGAACTATTTATGGCTCTCACGTATAGAGCTACACATACAAAGATAACTGAAATTTCCACAGTTTGGGGGAGGACATGATATTCTGTGTTAAAGGTACCTCCTCAGTACTGTTTCCAATTGGTCTTTGTTGTCAAGTCTTGATAATAAATTGATGAATAAATTAATAAATAATAAAGAAAAACCTATAGTTCTTTACTGTAATTGTCATTTATGTTATCAATGGTTATTTTGTCAACCCATAGTATATAATGATGGATAATTTTATAAACAATATTTGTGACATAAGTTCATTACAATATAAATACAAGCCATTTCTACTCCTATGCTAAGGCAGATATCTACAAAAATGTCCCAAAACTATCCTGAAACAACTTGTTTTACTGTTTTATCTGTAGTGCCAACTTTGGGGGTCTTACTTTCAAGGCTTTAAATAACATCTGTAACATATAATACCCAGGATTATATCTCCCAGGAGATTCACACTTGTATATCCAACTGTTACTTGCCATCTCTAATAAACATCTCAAAGTCGCTAAGTCAAAATTGCAAGTATTAGGAGATCCAAGATGGCCCACACTGGAAGTACAACTACAATATAAAATAATCAACCTGAATAACCAACCGAAGACCAGCTGATCAGAAATATTATTACCAGGGATTTACAGAGGAAGCCACATCCAGTCTGGTAGGAAGGGCCGAGACATGGAAAGAACTAGTGCCTCACCCACAATGGGCCAGCAGCTGAAATCCTCAGGTATATTGGTATAAATATCACCTCCTCCAAGAAGCCTTCACTGGGCACTTGTCTAAAGAAGTCTATCTGTGGCCTGGCTGGTAGCACAGTGGATAAGGCGCCGGTCTGCGAACCCAAAGGCTGCAGGTTCGATTCCCCAGCCAGGGCACATAACCAGGTTGCAAGCCAGGTCTCCAGCCAGGTCTGTGGCTGGAGGCAGGTGAAAGGCAACCATACATTGATGTCTCTCTCCCTCTCTGCCTCTCTCCCTTCCCCTCTTTCTAGAAATAAAATAAAAATCTTAAAAAAAAAAAAGAAGTCTATCTGCAATCTCCAATCATCCTTCATTTTATCATTCATTTTTATGTTATTCATAGTACTGTGTATTTAAATTTATCTTGTTTATTTACTAGTGTACTTGCCCATTGTCCGTCTCTTGTTAGGATGCAAGCTCCATCAGAATAGGAATTTTGTTCACTAATTGTATCTCTAGTACCCAAAACAGTGCTTGGTACACAGCAGAAACTCAATAAACTCTGGATGGATTATAAATACTTTGGCTGCAGTTTATTTATTTTAAATTCTTCATTTGTTTTTACTGAGTTATATTTCAACTAAAAGGGGAACTATAACAGTAAACAGAATTTAAGGACTTTTGCCTGATGAGTCGAAGTGATATAAAACTCTGACAGCCATTCTTTAGACTATCTGGACTGCGTGTATCCTTACCACACATTAACTTTGGGGCGCTTGTATTATCAACAGGGCAATAATTCACCCAAGCTAATTAAAAATTCTTTAGATAGTTATATAATTCAGTCTGCTTTTGGAATAAAAATATCAGAGAAAAATTAAATGAGTCATGCTGGTACATTTTTTATCAGTCTGATAAAGTAATGTGCGGAATAATAATATCCAGATGAATTATGTTACTTAGTAGTCATATCTTATTAGAATGGCCCAAAATAATTGAAAATAAGCAATTTGCAAAGTAATTCAAAGTCATCATAAGCCACACAGAATATCATCCCCAAGGCACAAGCTCTGACCTCTCCATCAGGAATCATTTTCTACTGCATTAAAAAAAGTTTCTCAAATGTAATATCTTCTTGATCCCCAGACATTATCTTGTCTTTTTAAGTTGACTTGTTTGTTTGAATGCTTAGATTAACACACTGTTCTTAGGGGAAAAATACCCACTTTTAAGTTTAGAAAGAAATCTGATAAAATTGTAACCTTATAGAAAAAATGTGACTCTAAATTGTAATGTTATGGATTCATGAAAAAATCTTGGATGGTAGGTGCACTTTATAATGTAGCATATGAAGGTCTGTCCATAAAGTATCGGCCATGCAAACTCTTAATAATATTGACATTGGCTTGATACTTTTGGGACAGGCCTCGAAGATCCTTAAACAGATTTTATTTCATTTTCTCATGACAAGGGAATTCTTCATAATAATAAATTCAAGGCTTGTTAGCATTACTGATAATTCTATATAATATTTTTATTTCACTTTTTAGAGTGAAATTTCCTTTGATATAAGCAAGCTATCTCCCAGAGAGAAGTATTGAAGGGTTGGGAGTGAGCCGTGGAGGCAGGCTGCGGGGGCTGCAATCTGGGCCCAGACACTTAGCTGTGTGACCTCGGGAAAGTCACTTGCTTTTTCTGTGCTAACTTACACATTTGTAAACAGTGAGTAATAACAGCAATCAGGCAGGCTTCCCCTAACGAAGGCAAGAAAAATTGGCAGAGAAAGAACTATATGTCTAGACTCCTTATGCAGTGCTCTCTTCCCTTCCCTGTGTATACTAAGAACAAAAGTCATTTGTCAAAAAAAAGTCATAACAACATAGAAACATTCTAAATGTAAAAAAAAACACATGGTTTAATATATATACTTTGAAGAAAGTATTATTTTCCATTAATGAGTATTGGGAATCAGAACAGTAGCTGCAGCAGTATATTAAAATCTTCATGATCCCTACATAAGACCACCGAAATAGGCAAAAACAATAGAGTATTAAACAAAGGGAGGGTGGTAGGAGTGATTAGTATTGGGTAGGGAAAGATGGTAGAATTTGCAGGAGGATATGAAAGAAGTTTGGAAATTATAATAAGTTTACCAAATGCAAACACATGTATCAATATACCATATAGAAATATACCATATAGAAATGTAATGTTCAATTCTAATGTGTTAGTGCAGACAGTAGACTTGTGTAGACAGAAGCAGATTAATCATAAAGATGATGAAACATAAACTTCAGGGCCTATCCCTTGGATGAGCACCTTCCAAAGCTCTGGGAAGATGTCTAGCAATATGTCCATGTAACCATGTATTTTGTGACATTTGCAACTGGTTAAAACCACTCTCTCCTTTCTGACTACTCCCTTGCCATGTCCCCCTTGTGTTAAGTGATGTTGGAGTGGCCATGCTGCTTCTGAGATCCAGCAGGGGAAGTTGAGTTGGAAGCACATTATTTTTGGTTAGTGCGATATTTTATAGTGTCGTCATTCTCAGCATAGAAAGAGCTTCCAGGAACACTCCTACACACCCACAGGGCTGATGCATCTAGCATCATGACTCAAGGACACTGGTGATAAACAGTTTAATGAGTGATGTCAATTCAAAGAGCAGTTAAGGTTAGTCCCTGCACAAGAAAAGTTAAAATGACTTGAAATCTTACAGTTCATATCTGGAGAAAAGATAGAGATTTTTCAATTTGAAGATGATCTGAAACATTTAAATGACACTATCAATAGGGATTTGCAAATTAAAAAAAAATGAAAAATGATTTAATTTTAAAAAACCCCTCTGATCCACCAAGCTAGAAGCAAAGTTATCTTTCTATTCTTTCTATAAAAAATGTTGTATCATTGTCATATGAAGAGTTGATTTAAGAATGTGCAGCCAAAAATTGTAAAGAATATTTATTACAAAGCATTTTGGTTTAGTTAACTAAGGTGTTATGCTATATTTCCGGATTTTGTTAAGTTTGTGCTATTGTCAACTTCTAAAAATCCATAATTAGTTGTGATTTCTTTTCTAACTTTAAATACTCATGTTTTTACCTAATTTTGAATATGTAGTTTTTCCATAAATAGACCCTAGCCATTAGCCAAATTGGATAAGGCTTCAAATGTGGACCTACAAAACCTGGAGCTACCCCTGTTAAAGCATGTATTGTATGTGTGTTCTTGCATTTCACAGATGTCCTCCGTTCACCCCTTTGCCCTTTGCCTCCCTCCACCCGGCTCCCACCCTCTGGCCTTCATCACATTGTTCTCTGTGTCCATGGGCTATGCTTATATGCATATATGTTTTTTAGTTAATCTCTTTAAGTCTCCCTCTCCCACATGACCTATGGGAACTGTCAGTCTACTCCATGTATCCATGCCTCTGGCCTCATTTCATCAGTTTATTTTGTTTATGAGAGTCCACATATGAGATCATAGGGCATTTGTCTTCTTCTGACCAGCTTATTTCTCTTGACATAATATTCTTCAGGTTCATCCGTGCTGTCACAAAGGGTAAGAGTTCCTCCACTTATTTTTTTAATTTTCTTCCAAGGACAGGGAAGAGGAACGTTGATATGAGAGAGATACATCTATCACTTCCCTGTCACATGTGCCCCAACTAGGGGCCAAACTGCAATCTACATATGTGTCCTGACCAGGAATGGAACCCACAGCCTTTTAGTCTATGGACAACACTCCAACCAATTAAACCTCCCTGGCCAGGGTGAGTTCCTCTTTTTTTACAGTCATATAGTATTCAATTGTATAAATATACTACATCTTTTTTTATCCGCCCATCTATTGATGAGCATTTGGGCTGTTTCCAGATCTTGGCTGTTGTAACGATTGCTGCTAGGAACATAGGGGTGCATAAATTTTTTCTGATTGGTGTTTGGGGATTCCTAGGATATATTCCCAAAAGAGGATTGCTGGGTCAAATGACATGTTTTAAATCATGGGTCCTGAAGCATGAAGTCCGGATTACAAAGTTCATTTTCCAATTTGCTTAATATGGTACATTCAAGCCATAAATATATTTAAATGCAGGACAACATTAAAAAGAGAATAAGAAGCCATAATTTCTTTCTCTATTACTTAAAGCATATTTGGCTCAATTAAAATATTCTTAAAAGGAAATGATCACATTACAACTGAATTAACATTGATGAAATGGCTTTCAAGTAATTGCTTACACTAGTAACATGACATTCATTTTTGGACTATGTTGGAGATGAACCTGAATGAAAACTGAATTGACCCTCATGAATCTGGGGCTTCAACAAAAGTCAGAGAGAACCTATAATTTCTGGGACTTGCTAACTGGAGTGCTTCTGTGCAGTGCTGGTTGGGAGAATCTTAAAGAGCTGCTATAATTTATAATGCCAAAACATACAAGCACATGAACAAGTAGTGATTATGTACAAATCAATGAAGCCCAAAATAAGCACATTGAAAACCTGTTCATTGTGCAATAGCCCATTACACATGTGTGAAGATTACAAATACCTGCTAGGCAAAAAGTTTTTAAAGTTCACTAATAAATTTCTTCCTTTTTCCCCATCCCTCTTGGGTAGTTGCTATTAAAAACAAAAAACAAACAAACAAAAAAAACAACCCAACTTAAAGAATAGCTTAATTGGGTGTAATGTCCAAGCCATTTAAAAAATGAGAAATATTACTAATTTCTTCTATTAAGAAATCAAGACTTACTCCCTTTCTCGGAAAATAGCCAAACAGATTCACAATCCTTTGGGGTAAGATAAATTTCAGGATCCAAATTATTTACTTAATTAATTTAAAAATTTCAGAAAGGTAATAGGGCACAGATACCATATATTATGCAACAACACTATATAATTATGCTAATATGGAATTACAGGTTAGGAATTGGGAACCTGTATCTCCAGTAGTCCTCTCTGTTTCTTCTTACTTTTGTAGTAGAAGGATAAATCATATGGCTTTAGTCTCCCAAGGCTTGGGTAGTTTTGTTTTTATTTGGTTATGCCCTTCTCCACCAAGCTCAGGACTTTTCAAAATAAATTGGAACAGAAACAACAGAAGAAGCTACTCTTGAGGTTTCAGCAGTGGTTGCTGGTAGAAGCCTCGTTCCTTAAAGCTCTGCCTGAAAAACAAACTGCTTTTTACAATGTTCCACAGGGTCATGGAAGGCGGAGAGAACCGAATGTGCAGAATTTATAGACTGGGAGACGTACTGCCTGAAATCATGCCTCTAGATTTCAGAGCAGGGCCCATAAATCCTGGAGGCTGGAGGAGTGTCTGGACCAACCCCTGCTGAGGACTCTGGCAGCTCAAGGGCTGCTGCTGCCCTTACTCAAAACTCAGACTTCAGGGACAAGCGGGCTCCAGGAGCTGCGTGGCAACAATGGCATTTGATACAGAAAATCATCACGTTGTGAAATGCATGCCATCCAGCTACTTAGAGCTCCTTGCTATGACTGGCGCCAATTTGAGCAGGATCAACATATCCTTTTCCCTTTTCAAGGCAGAGAAATGGAAAACAGGACCATTAACTGGAGCCTGTAGTGAACGGAATGAACACGGAACGGGAAACTGTCAGAGAAGCTGTCGCTCCCTGGGGATGTTAAGTTAGGGCACTCAAGAAAGAGTCTTGCCTCACCCTGTAATTGTGAAAAAGATGATGAGCAACACGAAGATACTGGTAAAATAAAAGCAGCTCTGGCAATTAGTCATCCCCTTTTTAAAGTGATTTTGGAGGACAGGACTATTCAATAAGGAGAAAATAATTTCATTGTACCCCAAAGCATCAAGGAACACAATGCTTATTTGCTACTTGCAATTTCTCTTCTTCAAAATAATTCTGCTACAGCAATTCATGGACTATCATTATACAGATGATCAATGGTTTTATAGTTCTACAAACTTCTGTTCAAATATTTCAGTGGAGGCAGCTATGCATGTTTACTTTCCAGTAACAACAATGATGTAGAACAATTATTTTATTATACTTAGATGTTTAGTTTTTTTTTTTTTTTTTTTTTTTTTGTTACTGAGTTTGCCAGAAAAAATTCCTAAGGGTATTAGCACAGGGCATTGAAGTAATCTACTCCACCTAGAGCAACATTCTGACAACATGGCAAGTATAGAAGTATGGTCTGATGAACGTATCTAGTTTAAACTATATAACACTATCACTTACAGGATAAGTGCTTTAATATGTTTCTTAGTTTTCATGTTTGTTTTATTCCTTTCTTACTACTAAACCTAAAGTTGTAAGATTTTATGTATCTATATGTAACGTTTTGGTATGTGGCATATCTACATAAACTTGTTCCATTAGTTTATAATTTTTTAAAAAATTGTAATCAAGTGTATATTCAAGTAGTGAGCTAGCTTCTTGCCTGAAATTCTTTGAAGCAAACTGCTTTTGTTACTTACTGCCTTCCTGCACATCAGTTATCCCTGGAGTAATTTGGAATGTGGAGTTCAGGGAAAATAGAGAAAAAAATCTACCTAGGAAGATGAGCATTTGGCCCCTCCTGGGCAATTACCAATTCTCAGAGCACAACTGAAATAACTGCATGAGGAATGGCTGAACAGGGAAGACCGCTGCTGTTGGCTGAGTCCACAGTCTCTCCCAGCTCCTTAGCTGTTTTCTTAGCTGTAGTCCCCTGTCTGACCATGCCTACACATCCTGTCATGAGCTATTTCAGGGTCTCATAAAATACAGGTTTGAATTGTCTGGACTGTGCCTACACAGAGACAGCAGCTATACCTTGTTGAATTTCAGGAGCTGTACTAAAGGTGCAAAAGTCTGATTCATGGGTAAGAGGCAGGGGAGCGATGCATGGTTACTGTATTAGATGATGCTTTGTGGCAGCCTGGGCAGACAGCATCCTGGGGCTTCTCAGTCCCAAATGACAGGGATGAGAATTGTGACTGAAAGGCCCACAGATAGGACTTGAATTAAGAACAGTTCCATTCTGCACAAGAGGAAATCCTTGAATTGCTCTTGAATCTGTCAAGAGCAAATGAATTCAATTTTGGTAAAATATGATGACTAAAATGAGATGAATCAGTATTTTATTAATGAAAATTGTCAGCGTAGAGAAATCAAAATGCCCAGTATCTCTGTGGCAGGAGATCAACAAATCAATTATTGGAATATGAAAATCTAGAGTCTATGTCCATACCTCTGTTCTGCCCACCAAAAAATTCCCCCTTGGTGAATTTGGCATATTTGTAACTGAAAAACATACTCCAAAGGCAGTGTTGTAAGAAGAACCACTATATGAAAGTAAAATTTCCATTTTTAGCATTTACTAAAACTGATAATAAGGATTAAGAGAGTCAAATAAAGCAGAACATTAAAAATCTTCAAAAATATTCTGTACTTACACTAAAACATACTTCCTTTTTTGAAAGCCTTTTTCATAAAATGTAGAGAAAGAACTGGGTTTTAAAAGCAATACCTCTTCATCTTCTGTTTTGTATTTGTTTATTTTTAAAGTGAGGCTACTAGTAATAATTCCTGTTTTGATTTAATAGTAAATAGGTTATTAGATTTGCAAACCTTTCTTTCTGAAAAATAAAAAAAGTGACAGTATGTGATTTATTGTACTTAACATTTTGTCCCTTTAGTCACTTTCTTGGCTGAAATTCCCAAACCTCATTAGGTGACTTCTTCCAGTTTATGGCAGATGGACAATGACCACAGGATATAAAGGGAACAGCTGTCCTCCTCCCCTTTTGTACCTTTTTCTCTTTCAGTCCTATCCCTATTCCCTCACTTTCAAAATATTTGTATTCCTTCCTTTTCATCACCACTCCTATCACAAGAAAGAAAGGGGCCAATTCTCTTTCAATTTATGGAATGCCATGCATTTCCAACCACTCTCAGGGGCCACAAACTTCTCAAGTCTCCTTCCAAGCCCACAGCATAGAACTTTCATTAGAGTCTAAGTTGAGGGAAACAAGGAAAAACGTGCAAAATGTGCAGGTTTTGCCAGGCTCCCTACCAAGCAGCCTCCTTTATCCAGGACCAAGGCCATATCACCCAGCTTTGCCCATTTTCTAGGAGGACCAATTCCCAACTCAGGCAGCAGGTGTTAAGTACTGCCCCTCCCCATCCCCAGCCATCTGGAGACTTAGCATTACTACTCTTACTGCTGTTCTGGCTCTGACCTTGATCTTAAGAGCTGGAGTGGCTCTTGTCTCCCTGCAGAGTGCCATCCATCTAATCTTTGCTGTGATGCTAATCCTCTGGGGTGGTACCATGGCTGCTCTAGTCTCCTTCCCAAAATGATGAAGTCCTACCACTGGATCTCTATTTTTGGACACTTCAATAAGCTGTGCTCTCACCCTCTGTTACCTGTGCTCTTAATTAGCCTTCCTTGGTTTTTATTTATTTTCTCACATGGGAGCTTTCCCCCCCTATTTGATAATAAACTCCTTGAAGATCAGGCAGTGTCTTAGGTTTTGCTTTTTTATCAGTGGATGCAGGAACATCATGATATATATGACATATTTTTAAAAATGTTATTTGTTGTTATTATTATCCATTACCATTTATCCCTCCATACCCTCTCCACCTCTACACACACTCCTGTCTCTCCACAATCACCACATCGTGGTCTGTGTCCATCAGGTCTCTTCTGTTTTTTGTTGTTGTTTTTTAAGATTTTATTATTTTTAGAGAGAAGGGAAGGGAGAGAGGCAGAGAGAGAAAGACATTAATGTATGATTGCTTTTCACCTGCCTCCAGCTACAGACCTGGCTGGAGACCTGGCTTGCAACCTGGTCATGTGCCCTGGCTGGGGAATTGAACCAGCGAGCTTTGGTTTCACAGGCTGGCACCTTATCCACTGTGCCACCAGCCCAGTGAAGAGGGCAGTTCTCTTCCTTTTTTGCTTCATCCATCCACTCCTCCTAAGCCCCTCTACCTATAGCTGTCATCCTGCTCTCTATTCATATCTGTGTCCATTTTGCTTGTTAACTCAGTTTGCTCATTAGATTGCATATATGAGTGAAATCATATGGTGTTTGTCTTTCTCTGACTGGTTTATTTCGCTTACCATAATGTTCTTCAGTTCCATCCATGCTGTTGCAAAGGGTAAAATTTCCTTCTTTTAAATGACTGAATAGTATTCTATTGTGTAACTGTACTATCGTTATTTTATTCACTCATCTACTGGTGAACACTTGAGCTGCTTCTGAATCTTGGCTATTGTAAATAATGCTACAATGAACATGAAGGTACATGTATTCTTTCAAATGAGTGTTTCAGGTTTATTTGGATATATTCCCAGAAGTAGAATTGCTGGGTCATAGGGCAGCTCCATTTTACATTTTTTTGAGTGAACTCTGTACTACATTCCACAGTGGCTGCACCAGTCTGCATCCCCACCAACAGTGCAGGAGGAACCCCCTTTCTCCACACCCTCACTTGCTGTTTGTTGATTTACTGACAATAGCCATTCAAAGGTGTGAGGTGCCATCTCATTGTCGTTTTAATTTGTGATTCTCTGATGATTAGTGATGTTGAGCATCTTTTCATATATCTATTTGCCATCTGCATGCCCTCTATGGAGACGTGTCTATTCAGGTTCCTTGCCTATTTTTTAATTGGATTATTTGTGTATGTGTTGAGTTATGTAACTTTTCCATAAATTTTATGTTAGCCTCTTATTTGATGTATTGGCAAATATGTTCTCTCATTCAGTAGTTTGCCTATAGTTTTCTTTTATGTATGCGCTTTTATCTGGTTTTTATAAG
Source organism: Noctilio leporinus (assembly GCA_004026585.1). Taxonomy (NCBI): domain Eukaryota; kingdom Metazoa; phylum Chordata; class Mammalia; order Chiroptera; family Noctilionidae; genus Noctilio; species Noctilio leporinus. Next base: position 146,261 of record PVIW01003432.1, on the reverse strand, counting down.
CAGGATAATGTTGATCTTGTAAAGTTAGCTTGAGGGTCTTCCCTCTTTTTGAATTTTTTGGAATAGTTTGAGGAGAGGTGTTAGTACTTCTTTGAATGTTTGCTAAAATTCTTCTCAAAACCATCTAGTCCAGGACTTTTCTTTGTTGGAAGTGTTTTGGAATTTCACTAGTTGTAATCTGTATATTCAAATTATCTGATTCTTCCTGATTTAATTTTGGAAGATTTTATGTTTCTAGGAATTTATCCATGTAGTTGTTCATATTTTCTTACAATTTTTGGCATTTCTTTGGTGTCAGCTATTACTTCTCCTTTCATTTATTCTATTTACTGGGCACTCTCTCTTTTTTTCTTGATGATCTGGTTAAAGAATTGTCAATTTTGTTCATCTTTTCAAAGAATCAGCTCTTGGTTTCACTGATATTTTGTATTGCTTTTTAGGCCCTACTTCATTTACTTTTGCTTTGGTCTTTATTATTTCTTATCTTTCTACTCACTTTGGGATTTGTTCTTTTTCTAGTTCCTTTAAGTGCAAAGTTAAATTGTTTATTGTGCTTTCTCTTGTTTCTTGAGACAGAACTATGATGCTATGAATTTCCTCCCTTAGGATTGCTTTCCTTGTGTCCCATAGATTTTGATTCCATTTTATCTAACCTACTGTTTATTCCTTCCAGTGTATTATTTATTTCAGATATGCCATTCTTAATTTTTGACTAGTCCTTTTTATGGTTTCTGTGTTTTTTCATGCTGTTGAATATCCTTATTATCATTACCTGAATTCTATATCTGTTACATTGTTTGCCTCCATTTGATTTAGCTCTTCTGGAGAATTATCTTGTTCTTTCATTTGGAGCCTGTTTCTTTTTCTTCCCATTTTGCCAGCCTCTTTGTGTTTGTTTTTATTTATTTGGTAGGTAGATCTGCAAAGACTCTGGTGCAACCTCTGTCAGATGCTGCCTGTGACAAGCCCTGGGCGACCTGTTTGGAGCTATTAGCAGTCCACAGCTGTGGCTCCTGCTAGGCTTGGGTGCATCCTGAAATAACCAAGTGTACACCAAGTCCTTCTTTTACCAGCATCAAGCCAGGGGAGAGTCATCTAAAGTCTTAAAGCACTCAGAGATCCATTTCCACCTGTGAGCTGTCTGTTAGGCTTAGTCACTTAAAGAGCTTCTAGCTGTGCTTCTGAGTAGGGCTTAAGCTCCACAGGGTGGGATAGGGAGGTTTTCTGTGGGTAAGATGATTGCTTTCCCCCAAGCTGATATCACATGAAAGTGAGTGTGCTGTTCAAGAATGATGGCTTCTGTAGTATGGGGAATGACTGAGCACAGAGATCCTGGCTGCTGACCCTTCAGCTCTCCCCTCAGCCTCCAGCTATGTCCGTTAGCAGCCCAGTTGAAGCTTCACAGGGTGGAGGGAGAGGGATCTGCAGGTGTGGCTATTGTTTTCCTCTAGGCTGATGCCACATGGAGGGGAGTGCTCTGTCCATGAAAGATGGCAGTATGGGGAATTACTGAGCACAGGGATCCTGGTGGATGACCCTTCAGTTCTCTCTCCAGAGCCACCAACCCCAGACACTTCTCACACGGTGCTAGTCTGCTCTGTTTTCCCTTTGCCAAGGTCCACGGTAAAAGCCTATAAATGAAATTTTGTGTGTTGGCCCTTTAAGAGAGTGGCTATGTCTCTAGCTACCTCTCCCTGGCAGACAGAAACCCCACTGCTTTTCACAGCTGGATGTTAGGTAGGTGCCTTTTCCAGCTCCGGTGATGTAGGTTGAGAAATCGGGTTTGGGGCTTAGAATCCACACTCTTCAGGGGTATCCCCTTGACTGCAGAAATATCCCTCTAGAACTTCGGCTACTGCCCATGGGAGCCCAGCTGGTCCCATTGTGCCTACGCACTTTCCACCAGTCTCAACGTGGTGATGTGATTTCTCCTGTAAGTCCTCGGTTATAAGGCTCCTTCCAAGCTGGTAGTTAGTGGGTTATCCAGGATGATTTTTCTATAATTTATTTGTAATTCCAGTTTGGTCCTGGGAGGAGGTTAGTATAGCTTCTACCTACTTACTCTACCAGCCCCTTGGGTCAACATCTGATTATAAAAGGACATTGATGAAGAAGAAAGCAGGGATGTAAAACTAAAGGAAATAAATACAAATCAATACAGATAACTGTACATATATGGCATATTGTAAAGATATGTCTGACAGCAGAGTCCCTGAGGCATAGTCCTCGACTAGTAAGTGAAAACTGCTGCCTTGGATCAAGTACGAGTATTGCCCACTGAATTCATTTAGCACGCTCCTTGCCTTAGCAGTTAACAATAGGTAGAGTATTGAGCACCAACTTGAAACATCACTAAATCTCTTTCTTAATCTAGGATTTTCATTAAATTCAGCTCATATTTATTTAGTTCTAGTTATGAGCAAAATCCTGCCCTATTTACAAAATACCTGTGTGCTCCTTAGTCCCCAGGGAAACATATGAGCTTGAAAGTGGATATGCAGAAATGGCCAATGTATAAATAAAAGCAGCATTAAAGAAGTGTCATAAAGTAAATACAGAGGAAGTAGGGATTCAGAGATATCAGGCTGGGGCAATGGGATGAAATTTACAGAGAAGCCATTAGTCTATATCAGTGATTAATTTCTTCTCATTGTGTGTTTCATGGCTATATCCCTTCTATTAGAATGGCCCTGAATAAACATTAGAAGTACATATTTATGAATGAATTACTGACATTTATTTCTTTAAGCTTCATCAAAGTGAATGATAATGACTAAAATATTTCAAAAGGGAAAAGCCATAGTATCTACATTCAACTATTTTAATTCATGTAAAGATAACTGTTATCAGTTTAATAATTTAAAAATAAGTGTCATTAATCTTTTTTCCTCTTTATTGAATTAATTGGGGTGAAACTAGTTAACAAAATCATATAGGTTTCAGGTTCATAATTCTACAACACATCTGTGCACTATATTTTAGATTTACCACCCTAAGTCAAGTCTCTATCCATCATCATCTAACCCCCCTTCGATTCCCCTCCATCTCTCCTCACTTTCCTCTCCCAGCAATTACTACACTGTTGTCCATGTCCATGAGTTTCTCTCTCTCTTTTTTTCATTTTTACTCATTATTTACAATAGCTAAGGATTGGAAGCAGCCCATGTATCCATCAGTAGATGAATGGATAAAAAAGCTATGGTACATTTACACATTTACATGGTGGAATATTACTTGGCCATAAAAAGAAGTGAACCTTACACTTTGTGACAGTAGGGAGGAACCTGGAGACAATTATGCTAAGTCAAATAAGCCAGTCAGGGAAAGCCAAGTATCATATGATTTTACTCATAGGTGGAATCTAAGAGCAAAAGCTCAATAATCTTTTACAAAAGCTTATGCTTAGTAGACTTATTATATTTCAGAATATTCCCTTTTATTACTTAAAATAGGACTTAAAAACTTGGGGGTGAGGTGGATTTGAAATATATTTAACTTCATTTAAACTCATCTTTTAAAATGTACATTCCTTAAAAAGGAATAGGGCAAACTTAAGATGAAGAAGCAGGATAATCTGAATTACAATCACTTCCAAACCTTTATTAAATTCAGATAACATAGAAATGTTCCATATAAAAATACTTCATTTTTGTGCTAATATAGAGCTTTGAGAATCTAAGGATCATCATAAGCAAACTTATTTCAATTCTTTATGTCCAAGAATCTTATACTCAAATTAAATATATAATCAAGCTTATAAAACATATGTATTAAACAAAGTTTACCATTAAAATTTTCTAAACTTTTGTTTTTATTTATATTTGTTTTCAGTTCAAGTCATCAAAGATTTTGCTAGTCTCATACTTGGAGATGTCCATGTGTCCAAAGAGTTTTTCACTATTTCATAACAAATTCCCCAAGGTCTTACCAAATAGAGTGACTCCTGAAAACAGTGAGTTTGATTTAGAAACACATTTCTTAAGTTCACAAAGGAAAGGAGCAATCATTCATAGGAAGACATGGAGGAATCAATTTCTCCTCCCTCTGAATTAGCTGTTCTAAAAGAGTTGAGGGAGAATGTATTGAATCAATTCTGAATAATTAAGAAGTATACATATTAAGTGTAAGGGAAAACCTGCTTTCTTTTTGCTGAATGCAACATAATTAGTCTTACAAGTGGCATTTTATTCATTACATCTCTTTAAGAAAAAAATAATGCCAGGTTTCTTTTACAAATCAATCTTTCAATTTATCTATAACCTTTAACTTTTATAATTCTATAGTTTTTATTTTTCAAAATAGATTCATACAAAGGAGTTGCTCTCATTTATCTCAGACTCTGCAACATGTACAGTATGTAGGAGAATACAGGCCTAAGAATATTTTCATATCTTAATGTATAATATAAAACATTTATTATTTAATAACTTTCTTCTATCTTAAGATGGTTGAAAACAAAGCAATAAAAAAATAAATATACATACAAACCCCCAAATCTTGAGGATATTCATAAGTAAAACCAAAGAAAAATGCATTGATTCTATAAATTCTGGACAAATAATACATTCGAGCTAGTTAAATAATAACAAGCTACTAAACACATGAATATATATTTTTGTTTACTGGCTTCATTAAGGGCATGTTTTCTTTTGATGATTCTTTATTTCCTCCTGAGTTACCTTTTCCCTTGATTCAGGTCCTCAGATCACTTCTCCCAAATCCTCTCTTAGCATGAAATGTCTGCGTGACACCAATTGAGCACCTGGTTACATGCTATTATAAATGTGTCTGTAATAGTTACTGTCACTCAGGCAAGAAAGATTTATGGGCAGCTACTTATTTTGAGTTCCTTGGCTAGGAGCCGAGAACACCATGATGAACAAGACAGATTTACCTTCTAAGCCAACCTGCTCTTCACGGCCTATGTTTCTAAATGCTTTACTTTAATCCTCATTTTGCTGATGAATTCTATTAATCTGGAGAAAGAGTTGGGCTATATTGAACAAGCATAAATTTCCCCATTACTCAGGAGAAAAAGAGGCTGTTTTCTGATCTCTTATTGCCTATTAAATCAGTACAAAAAAACCCCAGCTGATGTAGATTAACCCTCCAGACAGGCACAGTTTTATCTTACATTGCTGATAGCTGTCCTACTCTAGGAGTGCTCTCACATTCCCATGCTATTGGCTTTGTTTGGCCAATATAGCCATATAGCTATTGGCTATATGGCTTTGTTTGTGTCACTCAGTCTCTTCACTTGGCAAACTTTTGTCCTTTTCAGTGACACATGTTTTTGGCTTTCAGAGGTTTTTTTTTTTTTTTTTTTTTAATTCTGTAATACTGATAATTATATTGAATGAAACTATTAGTTTTGACAGCTATACAGTCTACAACATGCTACTAAATATAAGAGCTTACAGATCTGAGTGACTAGTAAAAATCCCCTTTAACTTTGAGAATTCTCACATACCCTTAGGCAATATCCATAATTTAATAACAAAGAGGCATCCTTAAATTGCTGTATTCTGCAAGCAATAGCTGGGACCTGTCACCATGGGGGCCTGTACACATGCCCATCTTCGCTTATAACAACTTGGTAGTTCTCTAGAGGGCTTATGCTCTGTACACATCTAGAACCTTCTACCACACTGTTAGGTACTGTAAACATGTTTTGTTTTCTCTTCTTTGGTGTATTTTCATAGTTCAAGTTAGGTCAGGACAAAGCTGGACACATAGCAAATACTCAGTGAATTCTTGTTTAGTGAGTGATGGATACAAAGAACTGCCAGCACTTCCCTGGGACACAGTATCCTGCCTGGGAACCAGAACTTAGAGGCACCTGTAAGATAGTGGTTTGCAAGGGCATCATCTCAATTATTCTCTCTATCCTAGAGTAAATCTAAAGGAAATGGGTAACTGACCTCAAGGCTACAATTATAAATTCCACAAGTTGAATCTAATGAATCAAGTGAGGACTGTAACAGATCAATGCCTCAGCACAGAGATAGATATGAGATCTTTCATTGAAATGGAAAAATGAAAAGTTCTAAGATTACTTTAGGGTACTTTCCAAGATGACTTAGATGTTGATAATGGGATAAATTTCAGTTTGCAGGACTGCATTTTTAGGATGTTTTAACTTTCAAACTCATTTAGATCAGATAGTCTGTATATTTATATGTATCTATATATGTATGTGAGCATCCATGTATTATTTTACACACACATATATTAGAAGAGTCAGAAGGGCTTTGCTGCATTGAGATGGTAGAGTTTACTTGAATTACACCTTAGTAATTCAAGAAATTTCTGTATACATATCTCTGAAGTACTTAGGACTCATGGGTAATGCTTGCCATGTAGTAGAAAATTTACAAGAGCAATATAAAAACATCAGGGCAATAGTTTACTCAATTGTGGTTATATATGTATAATTATAAATAATTCACCATGCAGCCATAAATAATGATAAAATTCCCTAGAAAATTCCTACGTTACATCTGAATTATCACACCAAACAGTGAACATTGAACACCCGAAAGGACTTCATGAGGAGTGACACTAAACCTGACTGACCATATTTAATCACGTTACTACTACAGACTTGGAGAATTCTGTAATACATAAATAAACATAAAATGTTGAACTGTTGATGTTCAGTGCTTTTAATAACAATATGTTCTTTGAACTGACTGTAAACATAATGGCTACTTGACTGTGGTTACTATTCTGGTATTTGGTCATTGGGACTTGTAAAGCTCAGGATGAACACAATGAACACACACCGTGTAATAACACAGTTATTACATCTCTAAAATGTGTGTAGTGTTCCAACCTAGCCTTCATGGCATCCATGTAAACACAACAATGTTACTCCAAGCACTCATAATGAGACACACAAAACAATTGTTGCAAAGTCCTCTCTACTATGCCTGGTGTTTACCATTCAACACCATACACCACACAGCTAAGAAATTGCCACTACATTGTTTCTTAGCCATCCTAATCTGTTTAGTTCCCAAGGGTTCTGGTTCTCAAAATTCAGTAAGCAAACTTCCCAATGAACTCTCCAATCAATAAATTATATATTTTTAATTAAATATTTTATTGCATCCCAAATAATGATGTTAAATGACATGTTTGATTCTAAAACTGACACTCAAAATTTTTTCTAAGTTTTATTTTTTTGTTTTAAACTTGACCTATATACCCCTCCCACTCACTCCCACCCCTCTGCTTTCTGACTCCCCTGGTTCTATTTCTCTTCCATTCTTCTAACCTAAAATTTGAATCCATGTACTAAACAATACAAGCAACTCTCTGGCCTGATAGGTGGCAGCAAACACTACACTCTGGCTTGTGGGAAGATCCAAGGCTCTTGCTAGTCCCACATCTGGGTCTTCTCCCAAGACCTTGGGCATGGTGTTTGGTCTGAGTTTTGAGTCTCAGATACCAAATACTGCATTATCAGCATCTCCATTTCTTGGCCTTTGTCACTTATTTCCATTGTTCATGGAAGGATGCTACCGAAAAGTGAGGAAATAAAGAATCTATGCCAGCTCTACAGTATATTCTTTACTATATATACAAAAATAGACCTTTGTTTTTCTTTTAAGGAAGAATAATTAAATTGATGCTGAATCTCTTTAACCATGACTAAAATTAGAATACTAGCAGAATTGTGAGTCATTTATTTTAAAGAACATTCTCTTGTTATTTAATGGCTGAAAGATACTTGAAATTAATATTCATTGCTCTAGTGAAAAAGAAGAAAAAATACTCAGAATACAGATATATAGGAAAACATTACTCAGCTTATTTTTAATATTAATAGCATAATGAATTTAAATGTATTTGTTCTGGTTAAGAACTTCTAAGTTACATTCTTGTCATGCTAGAGTTTTTTAATTTTATTTTTGTAGTACTCAAACTTTTACAAAATGAACTTTACTTTTCCAATTATAAATGTATTCTATACATAAACATTATAGAAAACTTACTAATAACAGATCAGAAAAGAAACTCATTATTTTGTTTTTACTAATACTTTTTCTCCTGACCACGTATGAACTTCTAACTAGTTTATAAATTGTTGTAGCTAATGCTATCAATGTGAGAAGAAAATAACCCAAACTGTAACCAGGCAAGTTTCACATCATACATACAGAAGCTGAAATGAGACATACTGACAAAAAACATGACAACTAAATTACTTGAAGAGAATTGCTCTTAGGCACAATCAACCACAGAGGGTTACTGGCTGTGAGAACACTGATGTGTAACCAGGAATAGAAGGCCACCGAGAAGGGGCAGATGGTAGAAATTTGAGGATGCTGTCCCCATCCTCACGTCAGGATGAGGCTTTCAATAAAGTGAGCCTCCATCTAAAAGGCACTAGCTTTCTTTACCTAGAACATCACCTTTGGAAACATACATGCAATTTATTACTATACACCTATGAAAATTAGAGTGGAAAGTAATAGGATAGCAAAAACTATGAACATTTGATCTAAAGGTACTTTAATATCTTTTTTAGTTGATTTATTATTATTGTATTACAATTGTTTCATCTTCCCCCATTGCTCTCTCCTATCTGCCCCTCCCTTCTCCCACAGGCAATCCCCACTTCCTCGGTCACGTCCATGGATCTTTCACATTAGTCCTCATCCAAACCTACCCCTTCTCTCCCCTCCTTCTCCTCTTCCCTCCTCCTCCCCCCTCCGCTCTGGTCACAGTCATTCTGCTCCTTTTTTTCCCTGTGTCTCTGGTTTCTTTCTGCTTGTCTGCATGTTTGTTCATTAGTCTCCTGTGTTAGATGAGATCATATCAGATTTGTCTTTTGCCGCCTGGCTTATTTTAGTAAATGCTTTGGGTTTTTAGTTTTAATGTAAAAGCACTTTAAATATATTGCCAGATACAGTTATTTTTTAATTATCCATGTCTGAGTTAAACATAGATTATTTATGTCGAACATGAAGCCCTAAATGGTTTCTCTCAGCCACCAATAATTACCTTTTATTACTAGTCAGTAAGAATGCAAGAAATTTAACAAGATTTCAATCTTAATCTGAGCAAAACATAATCAGTAAGGTAATTCTGCTGTAACAGAATAACCCAATACATTCAAAATGCATACATAAAGCCCTTTAAAATATTTTGGATTATCTGTATTATTTTAAAACATTACTTGCTGCAGGAGAGAAGTGGGAACAGAATGTAACATTTAAACATTTTCTATTTCACTTTAAAAATGTTTTAAAGTATTTACTGCAATGATGAGACTTACTCTTCTCTAAATTTAAAAGCATTTGGCACTATAATCCACTATGGTACACTATGATTAAAATGAACATTTCCAAGTTAAATTGCTATAATTGCTAAAAACACTTACCAATGGAAAATTGGAGTACAGAGGCTGTTGTTGTATTAAGGCTTGTGGTGATCTAGAAAAAGGAATATACCAAAATAAGACAAGATAGAGAGGAAGAGAAAGAGGTAGAAGTCATCCAGAGGAGGGAGGAGAAAAAAAGAATAAGAGAGGAAGAAGCCATAAATAGAGGTTGTATTTACCCAGTGGTTACTTATTTTCAATTGATATATTTGAACACATATATTTTATCTCTGTGAGGTCCTGACTGAGGCACTCTTACTATATTTCTTACTGTATGCTGAAAACTGCTTGCAGGGGAATCTAACCTACTAGGTCATCTTGACCTCGTAAGGGCATTAACGCAGCCCTTTCGCTCACACTACCATTTCCTTTCCATCCTACATCGGCAGATCTTGGACCCCAAGGCATATGTCATAAAAAAGGTTAACAACCAAAAATTGGGAGGTAAATTAGAAGCAAATGATGAGACTAGGATTGTTTAGAAAAGTAAATAGAATTGCAGCAGCTAACAGTGCAGGATTTCTCTGGGGATAATGAAATGTTCTAAAATTATGGCAATGGCTTTGTAATTTTTGTGAATAAATGAAAAACTATGAATTGTATGCTTTAAAAGAGTGAATTGTAGAATGTGTGGATTATTTCTCAATAAAACTGCTACCCACCCTGCAAAATAGTAATCCTATAATGGGCCTAGAAATATTCTTTCCACATATTTCTATTACTTTCCCTTTAGTTTATAAAGAAACATGCTTAAATAATTTCCCCCTTTCTCAAGAGAAATGGTATCTTAATTTTAAAACAATTTAACTCCAAAAAATTTTACTTTGGCGCAATGACTGATCCATACCAGCTCAAATGAGATGAGAATTAATGTTCTCAGTTTCAACAACTCTCCTGTTGGGTTCCGGACCCTGTAGGCTAAAGGATGGGATACCTCCCATCACTGTACCCTGTACAATAGAAAGCATATGACTGTGTCTTCCCTGTGGTAGAAGCAGTAGGTGGTCTCACTTTCACTTCTTGTGCACCAGAATGACACCCTTTGCCTAAGCCCTGTACTTTGTTAGTTCCCATGTGATGAAGTCCACAACTGCAGAAGGGTCAAGGAATACCTAGTGCCCGCATTGCAGCAGGCATTAGTGGGCAAATGGGTAAGCACGCCTCTTGTTCTGCCAACGTCAGCTGAGATTTGAATATCAAAAGAGCCTGCTTCTACAACATGTTTGGGAAAGATGACTGAGCATTTGCTTTAAATATGTAGATTTAAAATTAAGAAGCAGGAAAGGTAATATAGGAGAAAGCAAGAGAGTCATTTTACAAGGTGTCTAGGTTATCAGTATAGGTATCAGCTTCTAATTGATTGTAGCCACTGCAAAAATCACTGTTGTCAGGTAGGAGGAAATTCTCTATTTAATCTAAATCTCTTATTATCACAGATTATCTTCTAAAACTAAAACAAAAACAAAAACTGCGCCCATGCCCAGAACTGTTTTCTACTCCCTTCCCCTCACCAGAGTCATTAGAATAAAATGCACCACCAGAATTTTCTTTAAGTAGCTAGCTGCTTTTCAAGATTCCTTTAAAAGGAAGCTACACTCCCCCACCAAAAAAAAAAAGTTTTTAGAGTATGTTTAACTATTTTGTTGTCATGAGTTTCCACTTGGATAATTTGATGTTAAGGTGACCACATGGAAATTAAAATTTTCCCACATAATCTGAATAAACACTCTTTTCCCTTCTGATTTTATGTAACTGAGCAGATTTCTGGATGGATTATGAAACACTCCTGAATGTACATTCTGTAAAACAATGGTATTCCATGACTTAAAAGCACTGTGGTTACTGCTACTGCTTGTGCATTAAATATACGAGAGTGTCCCAACCTGGTGTTGTAACATATGATGCTGGTGTCACCTGTATGAAAAGGTCTCACGGCTGTGACCTCTGCTAGTAAACAGCAGGCTGCTTGAAATACCGCCAAATTTAAAATTACATGTGCTGAGGATGACCCTAGACTTTGATTAGTCATTGATTCTACACTTTTTTTCTTTACCAGGAAAGCTAAGAACTGGTAGAGTGGTTGACTCTCATTACTGTACATTTATCCATTTAGTTTATAGGTAAAATTGTCAGCTATAAGAAGGAATAGGAAAAATGAAGAAGAAAAAAGACAAGAAGCATTACCTATAAAATTTATTCATCTATATTTTCCTTTGACATTATAAATTATTTCTTTTTCTTGAGTGCAAATAAGTAATTTTTACTTGCAAAGTTATTAAGCCTTTCTATCTGATATTCTGAAGACTAAAGGGCCTCTTAAAGGACTTTTGATAAATAATACATCAACTCGAAACTATAGAAAATTAGTATAATCACTAAAATGAGTCTAAAGAATTTACTGCAGACTGAGTGTTCATTCTGCACCTCTTTCTTGCAAATTTTTATTGAGTTTGATCCTGCTTCAGCCCAAACTCACCTTTGTAGCTAAAATGTAATTCCAAATATGGAAGAATAATGCAATAAATATGAAGAGAATTATCTTTTGGAGAGTGAGCCACTTACAGTACAGGCTTCCCCCTTGGTGAGTGTTCCAGGAAACTATCTGTATCAGAGTACCAGCTGGCGTTGTTGTGAGAGGCTGGGTTCAGCTTCAGCTTCAGCGAGTTCTTTCTGAAAACACTCAACGTTTGCCCTTTTCATGATGGGTGATTTATAAGCGCTGAATGTTCAGCAGTGTTTGACCAAAAACAGCATGACCCCCATGCTCCACCCTCTCTATTCACCCAATTTCACCCCAAGAGACTTTTATTTTCCTGGATGAAAACAGTCCTCAACGGGAAATGCTTTGCCAATGTGCAAGAGGTGAAACAAAAAAATGGCAGAAGCACTAAAAGCTGTCGAAATTGACAAGTTCAAAAACTGTTTTGAGCAGTGGGAAAATGTCTCAATAGGTGTCTCAAATGAAGAGTACTTTGAAGGTAACTGAAATTTAAACATGTGAGAATAAATACACTACTTTTTACAAATAAATTCCATTTTAGGTGGTCCTCCCTTTACAAATGTTTTTAAATGGATATAACATAGCTAATTTTGTTTTACCTCTAAGAGAGCACATTTTTTCTTACAGGGAGTGGATAAACACATTCCTCTTTAACTTGATTTCAGACTAGCAAAATGAATAAAGTTCAGTGCCACTACCTGAAGTGCAGAGACTTCACTGAGCTAAATAAAACGTGTGAAAGCCACATAGCACACAGCAGTGGGAACGTAAAGGCATGGAGTGCCTTCATGAGAGGAGATGCCACCTCTCATTAACTTTGACTGAAAAAAAAAAAAAAGAAATGGCCATTTGAGTAACTTCGCAAAATGAAGATGCTCTTTTTCATTTTAAAAGATAAAGCACTAGCCTAGTAAGGGTCCTATCCTGTAGTTCTTTCACAACATCAGTAAGAATTACATTTATGAAAAATAAGAAGGCATTAAAAAAAAGTTTAAGGGCCAATAAGTTTTTTCAGTTCTCACGCACAACAATTTTGACTGGATTTAGTTCTGAGTACCATGCAAATATTTGCATTTTAGTAAACATAATAGCATGTTAACAGACAACTGAATTCCTCACTCTTCATTTGATTGATCTTTTTCAAACACAACTTGGGTACAAATATATATTTTTTGCTCCAGACACTAACACAGTATAACAATTATTGAAAATTAAAGTTGATACTGTATAAAATGCGAGCGGCATCCACATCTTCATTCTATTCCCTTTGAGTCCACAACACAATTTATCTTAGAGAAGTGCTTATAATGGCAATATATTAAAATCTGCATATGTTGTTTTCTTTCTCAGATAAAGATAGTTATTTTGAATAATTTCCTTTTCAGTTGAAAAGCTTACATTAATTATATAAATGCAACTCAAGATTAACCCATTGGGTGTATAAACTCTAATGTTAAACTAGGATATAGCGAAACAATCAGGATTAAATATATATGGGATTAGATAAAGTGGATGATTCAGTTTTTATGCAATAGAAATAGGAATTTTACATTATATTCTTAGATGTTTATTTCCTATTAATCATCAGTAGAAACAAGAAAGAATTTGCCAAGCATTTCCAGAAATATTACTGAATGGGGAGAACATTCAAAAATAGGCATTTATTCTAAGCTCAATTAACTACTGTAAAAATTTAATTTTGTTTTAAGGCTTATAGAAATTTAATTCAGTCATGGTACATTATTTTAAATGTATAAGAACACTTATTTTGTTTTTAAAAAGAACTGCACTGCCAGAGTCATATTTGTCTATAGGAATATTATAACACATTGTGAGACTTGAATTATGAGAACCTATTATTTTAATTTACATCCAATTAATTCTGTTTGTGTTCTAATTTCAACTAAAAACTCTTCAATTTATCAATGTTCTGAAGCTCATATCTTTAATAAATTAAATGTATCCATTGCCATAAAAGGAGTATTCAAGCAGCATAAAATAAGAACCATGTTATAAAAATTAATTGACTTTCACATTTTGATAACTAAATCTTCTATTAATTACCTGGCTGGGTCCCCTCCCATTTTTAGTGTGCAAGCAAGTCATTTACCCACTTATAAAGTTAATGAATTTGAAATACAGTTGTGACATAGGGGTTAAAAATATAACCTGTTACTAAAATCCCCATGATGAGGAAGATGTGGGAGAGAAAATGGGAAGCACTGCAGGTCAAGTCAAAAGCAGAAAAACAAAGCATAACAAATATTGTGAAGAGTATTAGGTGCAAAGGAATTCGGCCCAAATAATATGACGATTGCCCTATATCCTTTTCAAGAATGTGAAATGAACAGATCCTTCATGACAGAAAGAAGTACCAAGGAACAACAAAAGGTGTATTAGCCACAAACTGATGGCTAGTGTTTTCAATTTTGAATGCTCAAGGTTCATTTTACATGTGAGTATAATCCAAGAATGTATCTTTGGCAAGCCAAGTCTAATCAGTCTAATTTAAAGGAAATATCCTGCTCTTGAACAGCTCAGCAACAAAAATGTTTAGAACTGGTTTATGCAATGTGCCCTTTCACTTAAAAAAATCATTCAAGTTAGGAAACAAAGTTTAAAAATAATGTGACAAAATTGCTCATCTAACATTTCTGGCTTGCAAGGAGAAAATAAGTTTGGAAGTAAAGCTTTATATAAGAAGTTATAAAGTCATGAATTTTTTATGACCTGTGTGACATATTTAATCAATCCATATTTAATCAATGGGTATAACATGTGCAACATATATGTCATGTTGCACATGTTATACCCATATCATATCCATATTTTAAAAAGTCATCTAATCATAATGATATATTATTCCAATTTTATTACTGAATTCTAAATTTTTGCATTTGAAAATAAACCATAAATTATTGCTCCCAATTTTGAGATATTTTGTAACAAGACTCATGATATAAATAATACTGCCAATTTTCATCTGAACTATGAGCCTAATAGAACCTTATGTTGCATAAAGCTCAGTAAAAACAATGCATTGGGGATAATGTACGTAAATAGCACACACTTACCAATTCTCTTGGACCATATGGCTCACAGAAGGTGACAGCATTGCCGTGCATAATTGCACCACACTGTTCTCCAGTCTCACAGTTGCTACATTCAACCCTGTGGGAACATAGAATGCTTCCTCAGTCTGAGAGCTAAGTAGCACAATGAGCAATGGTTTATTGCTCAGGTAAAAAAAGATATAACAGTTATGGTTATTCGGTTCAAATTAACATTTTGAGGAAAGTTCTTTAACATGTCACCAGAAGGATGTAAGCTTAAATCCCAGTTCTTTCAGTTACTTGCAGCGGCGGGTAAGTTAGTTACCTCCCAAAGTTTCAGTTTTCTCACCTGTAAAATGAGGAGAATGATGTGGATCTAAACTCATGTAGTTAATGTGCAGATTATATGAGAGAATATATATAAAACAGAGAGTACAGAACCAATTTCATTGTAGGCAGATGGTATTATTACTAATAATTATATATATGTCCAATACAAGGATGTTTGCAAATATTAAAGATAAGTAAGTAAATACACATATATATTGAACTAAAAATGCGTATTTCTGAAATTAAAAAATGTACAAATTTTAAATCTTTTTCTTTTGAGATATAATTAGCATATTAAAAATTGTTGTTCTCAAGTAAAGTTTGCATGTCTACAAAATACACTATGCTAAAATTAATGAAATCAGATTAGATTAAATCCACTTGTTGATATAAAATATACACAAATTCTAATTCAAGCAAAGTTTGGATACTGAGTTAAAACATTAACTTTGCAAATAATTTAATTAAGCTGCTTTCTTTATTACTATAAAATGAGGCGGTTAATAAATTGTTAGGACAGAATTTCAAAAATAAACATAAGTTTTCAGTAGAAACTGAATTTATGAATATTCTGGATTTTACTCTGT
Source organism: Noctilio leporinus (assembly GCA_004026585.1). NCBI lineage: Eukaryota > Metazoa > Chordata > Mammalia > Chiroptera > Noctilionidae > Noctilio > Noctilio leporinus. The sequence continues at coordinate 130,400 of PVIW01003432.1, read as the reverse complement.
ATATTTATAGCAACAGTTACAATACTCTGCATCATGACATTTCAATCTACATACAGTCATTACATACCTAACATGTAGAAAGGTATAATCTGTGTCCTCTGTCTGAACCTCTAACCATATAAGAGCTGTATTTTATGCAGAATGAATATTTTCAAAGACTTTCACATTCTAGGTACTAAACATTGCAGAAAGAGCACTGTGCCCTTTTTTTTGGAGGTCTCTGCATTATGCCCTTTCAGCACTTTGCTAATTTTAGAGAAAGAAAACACAGGAACACCCATTCAAATAGGAAGACAAAAGTGTAAAAAGATGACAGGTAGCCCATACAGCATAGAGGCAGAAGTACAATAAGTAAAAACTGGCAAATAATTGTATTTCATATATATATATATATGAATATATATATATATGCTGCTTTTAAGATTCTCTCTTTCTCTTTAACCTTTGGCCTTTTAATTATGATGTGTCTTAAAGTGGGCCTCTTTGCATCTGTCTTATTTGGGACATATATATATAATTGATTGCATGGAATAAATGTTATCATTCAATCTTTTAAGCTGGATTCCTACATCAGAGGTAATAATGGTCAAGAACCTTTGATTTTTATAGGACAAATAGGGAGCAATTTGTGATGCTAGCATCGCCAACATCACTAGATTTAAATATTCTCTTGATTACTGTGAAGGGAGATAGAAGACGTTAGAAGAGATACAGTAGTAGTAGCTTCATAAGGGCAACAAACATGTCTTTTGTTCACTATTTTTAAAATTTTTTATTGTTGCTGTATTACATCCATCCCCTTTTTGCTCCCCTCTGTCCCCCTTCCCACCCACCCATTCCCCCACAAAGTCAATCTCACCTGTTGTCCATGTCCATGGTTCCTTTATACTAGGTTCTTGTCTAAACTGCTCCCCTTCCTTGCCTCTTCCTCCCCTCCTTCCCCAACCCCCTTCCCCCTGACCACTGAAGGCCTATTCACTGTTGTTCACCATTTTATGCCTTGCATGTTGTATTCTATAAAAATGTGTTGAATGAATGAATATGATAATTTCATAAATATAATTATTATTAAGGCCCTTTAACATTTCATATGATAATGGTTTAGTGATGATGAACTCCTTTAGTTTTTTGTTGTCTGGGAAGCTCTTTATCAGCTCTTTAATTCTAAATGATAGCTTTGCTCGGTAGAGAAATCTTGGCTGTAGGTCCCTGCTTTTCATGAGTTTGAGTATTTCTTGATAATCCCTTTTAGACTGAAAAGTATTTTTAGTTGTTATTGTTTTTTTTGAGAAATCAGCTGATAGTCTAATGGGAACACCCCTGTATATAACTAACTGCTTTTCTCTTGCTGCTTTTAAGATTCTCTCTTTCTCTTTAACCTTTGGCCTTTTAATTATGATGTGTCTTAAAGTGGGCCTCTTTGCATCTGTCTTATTTGGGACTCTCTGTGCTTCCTGGACTTGCATGTCTATTTCCTTCACCAAATTGAGGAAGTTTTCTTTCATAATTTTTTCAAACAGCTTTCCAATTTCTTGCTCTTTCTCTTCTCCTTCAGGTATCTCTGCAATGTGGATGTTGGGATGCTTGAAGTTGTCCTGGAGACGGCTTACACTGGCCTCGTTTTGTTGGACTCCTTTTTTGGGGGGGATTCATTTTTATTCTTATTGCTTTAATAGGTTGTTTATTATTCATTAAGTTTCTTGAGCATCCTTATAACCAGTGTTTTGAAGTCTGCATCTGAAAAATTGCTAATCTCCAATTTGTTTAGTACTTTCTTCTTAAGTTTTGATTGGTTCTTTCATTTGGGCCATGTTTCGCTGTCTCCTCATTTTGGCAGCTTTCCTGTGTTTGGTAATGGATTACATTGAGCTGCTTTGACTCCATGTCTTGTTAGTGCGGCTTAATGTAGTAGGTGTCCTATAGAGTCCAATGACATAGCCTCCCCTATCACCCAAGCTGGGTACTTGAGGTGCACCTTTTATGTAAGCTGAGTACACCCTCCTTTTGTAGTTGAGCCTTGGTTCCTGTTGGCAGATCAATGGTAGGGATTTACTCAGGCCAGTGAGCTGCAAGGATGGGCTGTGGCTATGTACTGCCAATCTCCACCCTCCACGGAGGATCAGCTGTGCAGGGGCAAGGATGGTGGTGCTCTGACATGGTCTGCCCTCTGGGTGGGCTAGTCCTGGGGTTTCTCAAGTGGTGAAAGCCAACATCAGCCTTCACCTGTATTTCACCCAGGACCACCCTGCCTGAACTCTAAAGCAATCTGAGATGCTCCTGCTTGTGCTAGGCTTGGAGATTCCCAGGTGAAGCTATGAATCCAGGCTGGCTGCTGCTAGTGCCAGGCCTGGGGCTCACTGAGACAGCTGTTGCTTGTTTGATAGGATTTAGGAAGTTGTGCAGCAGGAACCAAGACCAGCTATTCATATGGAAAAGCAACTTGGGTGGGTCTATAAATTTGGTGGGGCAAAGTCTCTGGGGATTTCCAAGGCAGGTCAAACAGTTACCCAGGTTGATGGAGTCTCAGATTTGGCACCATCTTGCCAAGCATTCTGTGGGGAGAGCATTTAGAAAAGGGATAATGGCCTCTGCTCACCTTGATGCCAAATACTTCAGTTCCTCCCTGCATACCACTGGTGCCTTTCAAGCTGCTGCTCTGGTGCTGTAGTTCAGAGGGAGTGAGTTGAAGTCTAAGTGTGTCCATTTGTAGGTTCTTTAAGAGGAATTGCTTTTGGCTCCAGCAGTTTCTTCAACTGACTCAAGTTCTCATGGTTTTTGCAGCCATATGTTGTGGGGACTTATCTTCCTGCCACTGGAACTCTGGACTTGGGGGGCCAGGTATGGGGCTGGGACTTTTAGCTCCCAAGATATCCCTCTTGAATGTTTATTCACCACACATGGGTGAGGGACCAGCCTGTTTCGCATCTGCGCCTTTCCTACCACCAGTCTAGATAGATGTGGTTTCTTTAATTCTGTAGTTGTTAGGCTTCCATTCAACTCCACTTCTTAAAACCCTGAGTGATGGTTGTTCTATATTTTAGTTTTAATGTTGTAGTGTTGGGAAGAGGTGAATCATGTCTGCCTATACTACCATCTTGACCAGAAGTCTCTAACATAAAATTATTAATGTCATAGTTTATATTTTCTGTTCATAATACATCTTTTCAAATTGTGGGGGCATATTTTACACTAAAAGCACACCTCAGTTCCAACTACCCACATTTCAAGTGCTCACCCCCATGTGACTACTGGATACCATAATGGGCAGCATGACTCTATGGAATTACAGGGCTTGTAAACTGACTTCTCTTTGGTTATGTTGACAACTGGCAATGACATGCTGACAACTACAGATGACCAGCTGACAATAATTATACATATCTGAACTTTACAGAAAAGAGAACAGCACTGAAATGACATGACATGACATGAAAGTTTAGGATATGGTTGATATCATATGAGCACATATTATTGGGGGGTTGGGGAGAGGGAAAGATATGCAAACAGAAAAGCAGTTCAGAAATGAATTTCTGGGAAAAAAATCATACTGTCAGTAGTCTGCTTTCCGGAAAGGTTTAACCATCATCATGAGCCTTCAGTGTGCATCAGTCTGAGCCTATCTTCACTTACTTTCCTATGATTGTTTGTAGTGGTTTAATTTTTATTCATATTTCTAATGAATCAATTTTTATTCATATTCTTAACAATCTGTTAAGGTGACTTTCCTAATAGAAACTTTACAACTTGACCTTTCCAATATTTTTTTCTATCATTAAATTTAAGTATTGTACAACTATATACATGAATTCCATCATATAAAGGAAAAGATAAATCATAATATCATGATGAGCCCAATGATCTTCATGGAAACCAGATAGTAAAAAGGGTAACTAGTGAACATAAATACAAAGAAAACAGTGAGCCATGTCAGAAAGACAAGGTGAGTTTTTAAAATCCACAGATATAAATAAACATCCATATTTCAAGAAAAATAATTTCCCCAAATTTAAAACAATACCTAAGTGCTCTTCAAGTCCTATGCTCCTTCCTTCCTCAAATTGCCTCTGTGTCTAACAACTTAACTTGGTTGAGTAGAGTTAGGTAGTTAGTAACCCCAATGAGTGCTCTCTGTGAAGAATACTAGTAGTCTGAAATCCCATTCTTCCTTTATGGAAATGTTCTATGAGTTCCTAAGAACTGGGGTTCAATTTGCTGAATGATTTTCAGACTCAGAGAAAAAAACCCCTCATTTTCCATAACATTTAACCTGTGGCCTCACAAAAGAATTTTCTCAGGAAAATAATGGGCTTTGTGATGTTAGATAACATTCTTCAGAGATTGGTGGAAAGACAAAGTTTTAAATATTCCCAGTTATATAAACTTTTGTTTTTCAATTTAAAAAGGAGTATGACCTCCCAGGTTAAGGTCTGCTTCATAGGAAAAGTAATACTAAATACTATTTTAATCTAAAAAAAAAAGCCTTTCCCTTCTTTTTCCCAATATGAAAAACAGAACATAAGAATCTGATAAATACCATGGCTCATCATACAAATAACCCAGCTCAAAATATATTCTGCCATGAACAGTATGATTGAAAGACATTTTAAGTGAAATGCTTTCTATTCCCAAATACCATGTGAAGCCTGAATTTACTAAACCCTTGTTGAACCAATTTATCACACACTTAGGCTCCACATCTATTACTACAGTTCACAGATCACTGCACATTCGAGTTAGAGGGCATCTAGAATATCACCAAGTCTCATCACCCTTTCATTTTACAAATGATGGGACAAGATTACAATTCGCCTTCCTTGGCTCCTTGTACAGTATTTTTTTTAGTCCACTATAAAGCAGCCAGGAAGAGAAAAGAACTCTGATTCTTTTCTTATAAAAACAATAAGCATTTCAAAGGGTGTTTGTCATCATTTTTACTGTCAGAATTTATTATTTTATTTTTTAAAAGATTTTGTTGATTGTTTCTAGACAGAGGGGAAGGGAGAGAGGCAGAGAGGGAGAGAGGCATCAATGGATGGTTGCCTTTCACCTGCCTCCAGCTAAGGACCTGGCTGAAGACCTGGCTTGTAACCTGGTTATATGCTCTGGCTGGGAATCAAACCAGCAACCTTTGGGTTTGCAGGCCAATGTCTTATCTACTGAGCCACCAGCCGGGGCCTCAGAGTTTATTTTGAAAAGCTACAACGACTTCCTTAGAAGTTTTTTCTCTTATAGAAGGATTTTGTTTTGCTAATAAAAATGTACAAAAATAAGAAAAATGTTATGGACTTCACAGAAAACATTAAGAATGAATTTAGTGAGCTGCAGTATATAATCAAATTCAATATTCCTTTGTGCACCACTTTAGATAACTCATTATTATTTTATACATACAGTGTAACACTATCATGTTTTCATTAAGCAACACATAGAAGAATCAGTAAATATAAAGGCAGGTGCTTATTGACCAAGACAACTAGGGTCAAACCATAAACGTCAAAGAAAATGAAATGCTTTGAACCAAAGCTGTTTTTCACTACTACAAGCTCCTTGGCAGTTTGAAAATTGTTATGTTGGTGTTAATTCTCTAACTTTGTCTTTAAGGTGACTTGGTTTTTTTGTTGGTTTCATTTGGTTCGTGATAAAGAATTAAATGTGATGTGCATTTGTGCTACAGAGAGTACACCTCTGAAGGCATAATAATGTTTTTAATCCAGATTTTTAAGTTATTAAGCTGGCAAACATGCCAAAGCACCCACTCAGAATCACAGAAGATAAAGTGAAATGTCCCTGAAGTCCCGCTGCTCCACGCACTGTAGTGACTCACACAGGACTTGCAGGACTTGCAGGATGGAGGAGGTGGATTAATGAGAAAATTGGGCCCTTTCTCACAACTGGAGATTTATGAATGGTTGGTGGTGACATGATCCTGATAACAATAAATAAATAACAAATATTATTTTCTCAAGAGCAGTCTAATTATATGGTTCATTCTTCTTATTAGGTTAGAGGGAAATCACTCAGCCTTCAGTCAGGCACTCTGCTGAAACAAGTTAATCACCTGGAAACTCACTGACAATCACTTACCATCAAATTCTCATTTGAGATGCATGCCATTTGTCCCCAAGACTGAGGATATTGTATTATCTGTTCATAATTTATTGCCTCTAAAGGAGTCAGCGTCTGGGCTCAGCCTCAGAAGAAGCAGTGTGGCATTCTATGAGCCAGAATTGTCTATTTACCAGCATTTCCGAATGGAGATATTAAAATAACTTTAATATATTTTCTGATTGTAAAAAGTACTTTGAAAGTGGAAAAAGAAAAAGGAAAGGAAAAAATCTTGTACTTTCCTACCAAAAATAACATGTCTCTTCCACCATATGTTGACACTGCATAGGCTGACCAAACCTGATGTGTGAGCTTGCAAGACCAGGGCAGACCAGGGATGGTGAATCACAGAAGGAAACGGGGCCCTGCTGGCCAGTTGGTAGTAGGGCACTCAGCTGCCTTCTGGAGACACCTGAGCTCCTTGTACTTTCCTTTCAAACCTCAATAACCAGGACACTCAACTTTTGCCCATAAAGAGATAATTTTATGATAAAGACGGCATGACTAGTAGCTTGTAAAAAATCAAGCCTTTAAAAAATATCTCAAAAAGTCCTATTCTTTTTGTAAATGTGGCATCTTTTTAGAAAAAAACAGCAAGGAAAGTTCATTTTATGAGACTGAGAAAAACACCACCTTAAACGATGTCATGACTTATTTCTAAGGAGCTATAACATGCTCTAAATGTGAAAATGACAAACTCCATTTATAGATTATTCTTTCACATTGTTTCTCACCAAGGAAGCTAAGGAAACTCTTCTTATTTCACTAGGGAGTTTTAAAATTTGATCTCTCCTTTGTTAACAGGCACAATGACAAATGCTATTTGGATTAAAATAAACTTTCTAATATGCTGCTACTGCATACAACATTCTGACCTCCTACTATGGTGAATTCCAGTACAAGATGCTTGAAGAAATATTTTCTCACCTGTTTCAAATTTGCTTGACATTTAATTCCACCTAGCACACCCTTGTTTCTGTCATTTAAAATAGAGATTAAAGGAGATAATATGCCTCCCCATTCACACCTTATTTTATTAGTGGGCCACATCCTGGATAACTTTTCTCTTATAAATAAAGCTTTACCCCAGAGCAATTACATCATGGTAATAAAAGTGAGGGAAGGAAGCAAGAAAGGAAGGTTAGAGGAAAGTTTTGTAACAAGAGAATACAATTACTAACAAAAGAAAAGAAAGGATGAGAGATGGTGGAACAAAAGGGAAGAAGTGAGAGAATAAGTAGGGAAAGGTGCACTTAAGATTAGAATGTTGGACCATCAAACCCAAGATATCAAATTATAATTCCACAATCTCAAAATATGCTGATATATTTGAAACTTTGATAGAGGTCCTAGCAAAGACATGTCATCAGAGAAAACATTTATTTTTACTAATTTTTTTCTCATTATTCACAGCCTCCCTTAGCTACCAGCTCTTGAAAAAAATGTAAGGTTTGTGCTCCATGTTCCATCTGGTAAACTTAGCAAGTCATAGGTCTTCTAAGTGATCACCATTACACAAAAAATCCCTTGGAAACCCCTCAGCAGCGATGTGGAGGCAGGTGTCCACAGCTCATGCTTCCCTTCACCCAGCGCTGTCTTCCAGGCTCGCTGCCCATGTGCCTGCTGGACACCGAGCAAAGTGGATACACTTTTATCTGGTTTCCTTCTCAGGGACATTGCCTATCACTGTTACTTTTTTCTGATTACTTAGAAACTGCACTTAACTGTCATTCTCATACTTGGCTAGTAAATTGAGTCCCCTCTGTTTTTGTTATTTATGGGTGCTTCAAGGCACTAAAGAACTATGAAGTAGTTTTACCACTTGCTTGTCTTCTTCTTTTCTCTTATGAGCTAGGCTATCAATCACTGAATAAAGCTCCAGCTAGAATAATTCAACCTCCAACCTAAAATCTCAGTCTTTTCATATCCTTTGTTGAGACAATTATTTTTGTCAAAGAAAATGAACTTTAATAAGCTACATCACCAATCTTTTTGCTCCACTTTAGAACAATTGCTCCAACAAATTAGTATTTTCAAGAAAACACCAAATGCAGCAGTCTGTATCTATATTTCTTTGATTCTGTAGTTTTATCCTTTTTTAAAAGATTTTATTTATTATTTTTAGAGAGAGGGGAAGGGACAGAGGCAGAGAGGGAGAGAGAAATCAATGTATGGTTGCTTTTCACCTGCCTCCAGCTATGGACCTGGCTGGAGACCTGGCTTGCAACCTGGTTATGTGCCCTGGCTGGGAATCAAAGCAGCGACCTTTGGGTTTGCATGTAGTTTTATCTTTTACATTAATAATGGAAATGCTCCAGTCCACACCTCCTTACCCCCAAGTCTTTTATTGATTCAAGTAATCCTATGCAATGCCAGCCATGGCTTTAGCTTCCTTAGTTGCAAATTGTGGGCTTTCTGTATAAATTGACTGACATTTGACAGAGGTCTTCCCATACCATAAGATCTGAAACAACTTCATTTGTGTTTTTCTTCTTGATGTCTCATATCCCTGTTGGCATCACAACTTACTTATCTAAGATGCTTCTTCTGAGGATGACTCCTGTTTTTCCCTGATCTCTGCTGAATAAAACATCTCTGCTATTATTGTGTTGGAAGGGAAACATCTGTTGATATCTGGTTACCATTTATCATCATGTTTTCTAATAGTCCCAAGTTTCTCACTAGGACATCAGAGCCTAGTGATGTTATATAACTCTGGATGCCTTCTGTGATCTTCAGAAAACAAGCATTAAAGAACTCATCTTCTAAGCAAAACAAAGATTCCTCCTTGATTTTGTAATTGCTTAGATAAAGACACTTCTTAAGAAAACAAATAGTTTTTAAGAATTCATTCACTTTTTAGTTCCTTTAACTTTTCTTCTCTCTAAACTCCAAGTTATGAATCAGAAATGTCTCCTATTTCATATTTTTTGTCATTCTTGCTGATTTCAAAGAGAGAAGAAGGGAGAGGAAGAGATGGAGAAAGATAGAGGGAGGGAAAAAAGGAGAGAGAGAGAATTTGCTGTTCCACTTGTTTATGCATTATACATTCATTGGTTGATTCCTGTATGAGCCCTAACTGAGGAATGAACCGGCAACGTTGGTGTGTCAGGGCAATGTGCTAAGCAGCTGACCTTATTGTTGAAAAATTTCATTAAGTAAATTTGCACAAAGTGAAATACACAGATCCTAAGTTTTGACAAATGCATACATCTATATAACCCATGCTTTCTCAAGATATAGCACATTCATTATCCCAGAGAGTTCCTCATGCCCCTTCCCAGTCAATTCCCCATGCCTGAAATAACCACTGGTCTAATTTCTATTACCGTAGGTAAGTTTGCCTAATCTAGATTTCATGTAAATGAAAGGGCCACAGCTCCACAGTAAAAACTGCTTTGGGCCTAGCTTCTTTCATTCCAAAATAATAATTTTGAGATTTAATCATGTTGTTTCAATTATCAATAATTCATTCCTTTTTATTGCTGTGTAGTATTCATTTGTATAGAATGAATGTTTATCCATTCTCCTGTTGATATCTGTTCCCAATTTTGGCTACCAGGTATACTTCTTTTTAATAAAAAAATTTATCTCCATTCATATGAAATACTAGCAGTATTTATATTGTACTAAAATAATTAAATTTATAAAAAGAAATTATGAAAGTGTGGTTGGTGTACAAGTACTAGATGCTTAAGTGAAATGTTAAAGAGATAAAGCATACTTATAAGTCCTTACATTCCTTCTAAATTTAGTTACATGAGGTTTTTCTTCCCACTTTTTTGGTTAGAGTGTTGTCTATATATGAATGACTCTAGTGATCCTCTCCATCATCAGTAGTACAATCATACTGAACACACTTGATAATTAGGAGTTGTCGGCAGTGCTGATATGTTGGTATTGTTTCCTCATACTTTCTCCCACCCTCTTGGATTCAATGGTATATTTGAAATGATGAAGTTACTTTTGTGGTCTGGAGGTACACCTGCATCCAGCATCAGGGCAAAGTAAGAGTGAAGAAGCCTCACTCTCACCAAGCCTGAGCCACCACTGTATATCCATGAAGGATTTTTGTTTTCTTTACTTGTGACTTTATTTATCTCTCATTCAAACAGCAATCAGAAGCCCCTAGGAGAGAAAGAAGATGAAAGGCCACTTCCTTAGCAGGGTGCAGGGAGATCTGGGGGACAAAGAGCAGAAGAACCCTATGTTCTTCATGCATTTCAAGAGGCAGAAGGGCCATGGCTCCATGATATCACACCAGAGCATGGCATCGCAAAGATGCCCATGGCCCAGGTCCAGGAGCAGCAGAGCAGCTTCTATGCCCTCAAACAGGGCTCAAAACAGAGCCACTGCTCTGAACGAGAGGTTCATAGAGCAATGAAGACTGTGTGGACCAGTCACCAAAGGTTAGATGAGCTAGGGAGGATTCAGTGAATATTTTCGGGGACAGATGACTGGGGGACCAGAGGAACATCCTGATTTTGCACTAATAAGTCATCTGGAACATAGATACAACCTCAGAAAAATGGAAGAGGGAAAGCCAAAGTTGACTGAAATTAAGTTTCTATCACTGGTAGAAAGGGGACAATAAAAATCAATTAAGTTGTGTTATAAAAGAATAAAGAACATTTTATTTCTCTGATACGCAAGTCTGTGAACAGAATTCATAACTGTTATTTTTGTGTAAGCATCGATAATTTTGGAAGAACTAGCAGAAACTGTTAACAATGTTGCCTCTGGAGGGAGGGAATATAGGTCTAGTGTGGGGGGTAAGACTTACTTTTATTATTTTATTATATTCTTGAACTTTTCACTAAGTACATTTATGAATTTTTAAATCAAATCTAATATTTAAACTAAATAGACAGTACATTCAATATTGAGTCGATGTGAAAAAGTTTCTTGGTTCTATTATAACAGCTGTCATGTACTTGGAATAGTAACTTGGCTGTTATGTTCATTCATAATGATAGTAATACCCTTTTGTTTCTTATTTTTATTTATAGTCATTTGCACATGATATAAGAAACTTGGATATCATGAATTACATAAAATTGAGTGAAAGAAAAGTTGATTTCAATAGATAAAGTTAATGGAAGCAAATGTTATAGTGATTAACTTTTAAACTCATCTACCTCTCCATCATTGTATAGACATGACATTAGTTTCTTAATTTTTCTTTTTGCTTGTCCTTAAAAATTACAAATTAAATAAGGTATATGATTTTTTTTTAAGATTTTATTATTTTTAGACAGAGGGGAAGGGAGAGAGTCAGAGAGGGAGAGAAACATCAATGCATGGTTGCCTTGCACTTTCCTCCAGCTACGGACCTGGCTGGAGACCTGGCTTGCAACCTGGTTATGTGCCCTGGCTGGGAATCAAACCAGCAACCTTTGGGTTTACAGGCCAGCGCCTATCCACTCCAGCCAGGGAGTATATGATGTTTTTTTGAACCCTATGGAAGAAACATGCTCTTAAAAATAGCAGTTTTTCTCTTGTGGAAAATTATTTGGTGATGCATTTAGACATGGGAATTTGGCCAAAAGCAGCATCCAGGTGGTTGGTTTCTACCTGGTCTGTGGCAGCAGCCCAGCTGTGGAACTGGCCACAAGAATTCTCCTTCCACAAGGCCACAAAGTTGCCCAAGGGATTCTAATTCAGCATGGCGAAAGGGAAAAGTCAATATCATAACAAAATTCACACACCAATATGTGTACTGAGAAAACAGAAATTTCAAGAGAGTGAAAACTGTCTATGAAGTTACAAAACAAAGTGGCTTTGTTACTTTATTAAAAATATTTCCTGAGATACCTGATTTACTGGGTCTGGTTTTCAACTTTAGGAAGTTTATGTCTATTTCTATGGGGTTTAAGGTATCCAGTATCCTCCTTGTCCCCTTCTCTATGATTCTGCCATAATACATAATATATTTTCATTCTATTCCAAATTTTATGTAATACAGATAAATTTGATTTGATGTCTATTTTTTTTATCCAAATACAGTGAGGGAAGACTTGGAGACTCACTTAAATAATTGGCTGATAATTTTAGTAATAATTTTTTGTATATATCTGGGCTTACAGGAGACAAGGAGACCAATGTGTAAATACACCATAGGAGGAAGAAAGAAAAGAAGGGAAGGAAGGAGGAAGGGGAAGGGTGAGGAAAGAGAAAGGGAGAGATAGAATACGAGAATGTGAGAAGGCAGGAGAAAAAGGGAGGCAGGGAAACAGAGAGAGGGAGAGAGAAAGAGAGAGAGAGTAGGGGAAGGGAAGGAGAGAAAGACAGACGTGTAAGAAGAGAAAGAGAGAATGAGGGAGGAATTAACTTGTATTAGAACCTATAATAAACCAGGTACAGTGCCAGACCTTTTCAGACTTATCAAACTTTAAAACATTAAAATAATATTAAGGCCTTGGCTGGTAGCACAGTGGTTAAGGCGCTGGCCTGCAAACCCAAAGGTCGCAGGTTCGATTCCCCAGCCAGGGCACATAACCAGGTTTCAAGCCAGGTCTCCAGTCAGGTCTGTGGCTGGAGGCAGGTGAAATGCAACCATACACTGATGTCTCTCTGCCTCTCTCTCTTCCCCTCTTTCTAAAAAATCATGAAATAAAATCTTTAAAAAAATAATATTAAGGATAATAATAATAAAATAATATTAAGGATAATATTATTCTCACTTTTACCCACAAGACAATGGGGTTGAGAGGTCAAGCAAGCTTTTTGCTTTTGTCAAGGTACCCAGCTGGCAAGGACTTTGTTCAAGAGTCAAAGCAGATTGGCTGGATCTCAGAACCCTGCCACCTTCAGCAAAGTCATCTCTCAGATGATGAGAGTTTCAGGGCTTTTTTTTCTTTTTGCTTTTTTTTTATCTTAAAGAGGAGGGATGAAAGAACGTGTTGGCAATAAAGGATAAAGTAAAGGTACTCTGAAGCATATTTGATAGAAGGCAGAAATACATGGTTTTTTCAAGGTATTTTTTTTTGCAGGAAAAACCATTCCTTAAGTAAAAGGGACAGAAAATCCATAACTTTGGTCAAGAAAACCTAGATCAGTCATGAAAATGGGTGAAGCAAAATCAATCATATTTTATTGATTTTAAAAACAACAGAATTTGAGCCACATAAAAGTTGCATTTTGTGTATGTCAAGAAAACTCACCAAAGAAAATGAATTAGCTTGACAGAAATGAACCTTCCTTGAAAGAAACAAATCACCTAATAACATCTACATTAATGGAATATAAAAATGCTAAATGTCAGGAGAAGTAGAGAATTTTTCCTGGGTAAAAGCAGTGCTTAAATTTTTTTTTTTCCTTTTCTTAATAAAGAGTTTCCATTTATTTTAAGAAATGTATATTTATGTTCATAGGAAAGTGAAATTTTGTGATACATTTTTCTTTAAGTGAAATGTAAATTATGAGACTTTTTGACTATTTAGTCTGATTTTGTTTATATATTTATGCATATATTATTTAGACCTACACTTATTTCTAGAAAAAATGTAAAAGTTCTCATCTAGTATATAACCTCTAAATGATAAGGGCCACTTTTTCCAAGAAACTCCCACAAGGATTATCTCTCCTCTTTCTTGGAACCATAGTATGTTTATAACTCTTCAATCCAGTATTTCTATCCTGAATTACAAACTTTTAAAACTGTTTTTAGTTTTCCTCTACTAAACTATAAACTACTTAAGAAAAGAAACCATATTTGCTTTTAATTTTACTATATAAATACAATAATTATTGCTTAATATTTGTTGAACATTAAAAATAAACAAAAAATAGAAATGGATAAAATTGCCAACAAATTCATGTATCCATTTATGTACTCAAGCTTTTAACAAATGACTTTTGGTTCATCATTTCTTTGCCCTCAGAAATCTCATGAAATTGCACCTAAATAGCCTTTGGAGAAGTGATTGGTATATAATAGTGAGATAACCTAATGATTTAGAAGTTATTTGGAAGTATGACTCAAATCATCTGTCATTTCAGATAAACCATTTCCCTTCTTTTTATGGCTTAAGTACAATAATTAGATACATTAAAACTTAGTGTTTTCTATGTAAAGAAAACATATACAACTGAAAAATCCCCATATTACCACACCCATGGCATTAGGGAATACCTAGATTCAGTTAAGTCATGAAATGGATAGTATGCAGTCTACATTAAGCCCAAGACCCTAAACAATTCTTACTGATACCTTAGTGCTAAAGGACCATTTACTTTTATACAACTGCTCTAAGAGAGCATCAGCATCATTTCTTTTTTTGCATTAAAAAAACCTAAGTAGACAGATTCCTGTAACTTACCATATAGTTGGATTCAATTCCAGTTGGTGGTAGGAGTCAAAGTCATCTCGTAGAATAATACTGTCACTATGTATTTCAGCTAAAAGAAAACAGTATTTAGAAAAAATTACACTAAACAGATTTAGCCACAGAAAGAGTCAATGTCCTACATTTATGAGAAATAACAGTATTTTAAATAAAAATGACTTTTAAATGAGCAGTTGATTATATTTGTTTTGTCCCTACACTGTTAAGAGACAAGAGTAGAGATATACATCTGGAAACCAGAGCCCCTGAAGTAACACCAGGCAGGAAGGCCAAGATCAGCACTAACTTGTAGGGACAGCTCACACAAGACTTAACTTTCATAGCTCAACATGCCCAAAAGAGATTGTGTCTTGCTCACTTTAAAATATAGAGGGGGCAGAACATTTTATTTGTTGTCAACTAACATTGCTGATATTTACTAACCCATTTCCTCTCTTTTTTCTACTTTGCCTCTTACCCTGACTTTCTCTCATTCCCTACATTCACTCATTTTTTATTTAATGTGTCTCAAATTAACTTCCCTCCCCTGACTCAGAGTGGCATAGGAGAAATGATCAATATGAATAAGTAAAACTTACAAATAAAGTCATGTTAGAAGTCAGAAAGAATTCCAGGGAACCATCCATAGTTTTCAGTGCATCATCACTACACTTGAGATTATATTAAACATGCATTTTTAAGCTCTAGAAGAATCCTGCTAAGAGCAAACAATGTTTTCATAGCTATGTGATATTTCCACTAAGAGGGTGGATGAGTAAAAACAATTTCATGGGCAGCAACAATGTAAGGGGGCTGATTTTTAAGGTTGTGTGAAAAATGATAACTATTTCTACTCAAGGTGTTAAAAATGAATTTTGTGCTTAAAAACTCTCTCATGAATCCCATGATTTGTTTGGGAAGTTTGCTTCAACTAATATAAATCCTCTGAGCTTGTACAATTTTGTCTGAACTAGTTTACATATGTTTTTAGAAAAGTTAAAAGAATATGCTACAATCAACAAAAAATAACCACCTAATTTTTTTTCCCAAAGATGATATTTTACCTTTTCTTTTGGCTCACTAAACTCATTGAGTAATTAAATTCTACTCCTAATACAGGAAGTGTACTTCTAAATTCTCTTTGGTGGTACCACCACTCATAGCCGTCCTCACCCTCTTTATATTGGGTAGGTCATCAGGTAAGCACATAACAAAATCTGGGAAACCAGTGAATCAACATGTATTGAGAGGAACAGCTTTAGACTCAAAGCCTTAGGATGATGATAACGGGGAGAATATGGATTTACACTGGAGAGAGCACTGTGATGTGTTTCGTGCATGGGGGTGACTTAATGATTCCTCAGAGCAATTAGACACAGTGCCTGAAATGCCTCCAGGGAACAGCTCTCTCAAATACCCACAGTGGCTGAGATTGGAGACTCTAGATTTGGCTGGGCCACTGCGGGTCACCAGCCTGCCTCTGCTGCCACAAGGCATGCTTCTAAGTGCTTCTGTTTGTCTGCCAAAGAAGAGCAGCCTCAAGCTGCAGCATTACATAAAAGCAGAGGTCCTCCAGGCAGATTTTCCAAAGAGAAAGATAAGTTAATTGGGTTTATCGGTTGAAAGGAAAAGCTCACTGAGACAAATCGCTGACCCATCTGCAAGCCCTACAGTGGGAGATGTGTGAAAAGGCTGGAACCAACTAAGATGACTTCTTTTCATCCTTAGTAAACAGTGTACTGTAGAAAACTGCTTCTAAAACAACTCTTCACTGGAAACAAATGAGACATGTAGCTCTTAAACATCTTTTGTTTTATAGAGATTTTTTTACAAAGGCATGAGTAAGTCTCAGGGGTTATGTGTTCATGTATTTATTCCAGCACGGTTACATTATTGACTATACACTTTAAAAATATGAAGTTCTTCCTCCTAACAACCCTAGGAGGAGGTAGGTACTATTGTTGCTTCCATTTTTCAAATGTGGAAACTGAGGCACAGAGAGGTTAAGTAATTTACTTGATGTCACATGGCTAGAAACTGGTAAATTATGGAGACAAGGCAGTTTGGCTCAGGAATTTGCACTCCTAACCACTACATAACCCTACCTCAAGAATAGTGGCCCATGAAATGCCTGCAGCTGTGGAAAGATCATGGAAAAATGTGTGGTGGTAACATTCATTATGTGGTGACTTTACACAAGCTGATAGTTATTTAAACAGTCTCATTTCAGTTTTTGAAGAAATGGCCAAATTGTTTCTCTTTTTACAATGCAGCACTAATTTGAACAGAAATCTAAAATAAAATGAGATAAATTCCTCCATATGCATAGCTCCTTACCCACTGTTTCTATGCTCTATTTATGATGGGTAGGAGAACCAGGGAAAACTCAGCATTAGAATACTCTTTCCAATGGCCACATGCAACAGGATCAGGATCCTAAGGATGAATGAACCAACCAGCTTTGAAAGTCTTCTCATTAGCCCTCAGCTGGGCAGCATGACTATCTCCTCAGTGAGTTGCTGTGTTCAAGATAATCTGGACCTGACTCTGATTACAGCAAACCATCAGCAAATTAGAGAGGGCAGAGAGTTTCCTCACCTTTGTATCATCAGCCCACATAGCCAGAGGAGTGAGACAAGTAATTAATAGATGGAGTACTAAGGTTAGTGACATCGGAGTCATAAACACTTACCTAAATGTAGGTGCATAGTGGCCTCTGTGGGAGCTGAACCAAAAGAGAAAAAGGAAAAGATGATATATTAGCAAAAAAAGCAAAACCCAGTAATAAGCAATAACAAATGCAATGATAAAACTTAGGTCATATAAAAATAAAATGGCTAGAAGCTTTTTAAGGTAGTGGAAAGAAAATGCAAATGCCAATAAACATCGTAAAACATCCAATTCTCTATTTAGTTATATTTAAAGTAACACATTACTCTTAAAGTGAAGAGTAGAACACAGAACACTTCTTTATTATTCAAGTTTAATCAGGCATCCCTTGAAACACGCAATATAAATGTGAGTGATACTGCATGATTATACCAAAAACCTTTCTGAACACTCATTACATGCCAGGGGCTATTCTGGGTATTAGGGAAATCAAGGAAAATGTACCATCCTTGCTGTCAAACAATTTCTCCTCTGGTGGAGGCCACAACAAGATGTGGGGTAGTAAGTGCCATGGTAGTGTTCAGAGGGTGCTGGTGTGCCTTGTGGGGTAAGGGAGGGATCCTGGTTCTGGGCTGACAGGAGAAGAGGATTGCCAGGAGAGGCTTTCCAGAGAAGATTTTCGTGCTAAGTTTGAAAGACTAGTAGGAGTATGAGGGGTGGGCAGAGGGAGGAGAGAGGTGCTTCTTTCTGGAGTGAAAATGGAATGGGGCAGAGAAGTCAGAGAAAATGGCCTTTTGGGAGAACCACAAGTTCAGCATGACTGAATGAACATTTAAGAGACAGGCATAGAAAAGGGGGTAGTTGAGAAGACTGAAAAGATAAGGTCACGGAACAAAGGAATTTGGACTTTACAATGAAAGCATAATGACCCGAAAATTTATGAGCAACGGAGTGTATGTTCAAATATGTATTTCAAGAAAGGATACTCTAACAAGAGTTTGAAAATTAGAAACATTGCCCAATTAACATTTTGGTTGTATTTTTTCTCAAAAGACTTCCAGATTTGTGAAGAAATATTTTTAATGCATTATCTAAAAATTAGGACTCATAATAAAGGCATTTTTAAAAACTTTCACTGGTTCAATTCCCAGCCAGGGCACATAACCAGGTGCAAGCCAGGTCTCCAGCTAGGTCCATAGCTGGAGGCAGGTGAAAGGCAACCATACATTAATGTCTCTCTTCCTCTCTTCCTCTCTCCATTCCCCACTCTCTAAAAATAATAAATAAATCTTTAAAAAACCCTTTTACATCAGTTAAAGTAGAATTTCAACTAGATATGAAAAAAATTGTTTCAGCTGTTAGATGAAAACTCCAGATGTAATAACATTTTAAGACTAGAAACTGATGTTTATTTTATTGCTTCACACAAACATATAATACATAGCCAAAGTACTTTTGTTCAGTTGTTTTAAACAGCCCTGTGGAAAGTGTCATGAATACAGTTGTTAGCTAGAATATATGTGCAAATGCTCTGAATCATCACCAGCTTATGGAAGTCTTCAAGAAAACAGAAGAAAAATGCATAATCTATACTTATTGGTCAAACTGTAGAAGAGTATACAAAGATTCACTGAACTATCTCTAATTTAAAATATTCTGGAATCAAAAAAAATTGCCGATCATCCAATATGGCATAACGATGTATAATATGTTCCCTCAATATCACACTGCACATGAATGAGTTACATTTATAGTTTTGAAACTGATATGCTTTTGTATCAAGTGAGATTAGTTCTTCTAAAGCAAACAAACAAACAAAATAGCCCTGGCTGGTGGCTCAGTGGATAGGTAACAGCCTGAGAACCCAAAGGTTGCTGGTTCGATTCCCAGACAGGGCACATAACCAGGTATCCAGCCAGGTCTCCAGCCAGGTCTCCAGCCAGATCCTGAGCTGGAGATTGGTGAAAGGCAACCATACATTGCTGTTTCTCTCCCTTTCTTCCTCCTTCCCTGTTCTCCTCTAAAAAATTAATGAAAAAAAAACTTTAAAAAAAATTTTTTTAAATAACAGATTTTTGTCAAGGTGGATATAAATAGATATTAAAAATTAATTTTTGATATTTGATTCAGTTATTGAAAGACATTTAGTAAATATAGGATACTTGAATATTTAAATATAGATTTCAACTGTAAATGTTACAAAATCTTTAAACAGACCAAGTATTCTAGTATTTAAGATGTGCTGTAAATGTAAAATACACACCAAAGTTTAGATACTTGGTTCAAAAAATATAAAGTACCTCAGTAATTTTATATTGACTATATTATATTGAAATATTTAGTATTTTATATATTCTGTGTTAAGTAACATACATTATTAAATTAATCTATTTCTTTTTGCTTTTTAAATGTGACTACTAGAATATTTTAAGTTATATCTATGCTCTTGTTATCCTTCTATTGGACAGGGCTGAACAAGAACTACGAGGGGATCTGTACTGGACATCAATTAGGGAATCATTATCACACAGGGGGCGGTAGAGTCACGGAAGAAGACTGGCTCAGAGTAAATGTATGGTATAAAAGAAGTAAAATGAAAGTGTAAATGTGCATTTTAGGGACTTATAGAAGAGGAGCTATCAAAGGAGACTGAGAAGGAGTATGTTTCATTACAGAACTAGGAGAAGAGAAAACTAAAATAATCCTAATACTACTGATGTCTATTAAGAACATCTGTTACCAAGGCACTATGTTAACACATTGTTGACCAGCAATTTTATACAAAAGCTAATGCAAGTGCAAGCACAAGTTAACTGGTTACTGGTCGACAACGTTTGGGCTTGAAAACATGAATTTTGGTGTTTGTTTGTTTGCTTGTTTGCTTTGTGATCAGTCAATAAGGGTTAAGCAAGGTCTATAAATGAAGCCAGCGAATTCGGCCTCAGAGTTCCACACTCTCAACTACTGTGTAGACTGCTCTTTCAAGAAACTCCACTGCAAAGACAAGATACGAGATTTTGTAGCACTTATTAGGTACTACAAAAAATTAGGAGAAGTACCAAGGGGATCTTTTAGTTTGTTTGCTTTGTTCTTAAGATATTATGATAGTTTACCATGTCTAATATTAGCTGCCTTATAAAAGCAGCTCTTTGTATTCATGACATAACTGTTAAGAGGGAAAGAGTGTGTGTGTGTGTGTGTGTAATTTTAAAAAACTGGGAAATGTTAGCTAAATTAAATGTGAAATTTATGGCAAATATCAATTAGGAATATTTAATAGTCAATACAATGGTTAGATAAGTATAACAAACTATCTGCAGAGACATCAATTAAATTACCTGTTTTATTTACTTATTTTGGCTTTAAATTTCAGTTTACATTCATTAGTTACATTGCATTAGTTTCAGATGTACAGCAAAGGGGTTAGAAAATCATATGCTTTGCAGAATGGTTACCTGGCTTGATTTAAATAACTCTGATGACTAGAGCCTGGACTCAATAAAAGGAATAGGTTATGTTTTACTCTGTTCTTAAAAGTCTATCCAAATGATATCTACCCTTTCTAAATTATTTTGGTACACAGCATCTTTCACTGAACCACCTACAACATAACCAGGGGAGGGCCATGGAAAAAAGCCCAATGAAATAAAAATCTATAGTAATAGTTTCTCAATAAATACTGAATTGAATTGAAAGCTCCTTCTTAATGATAACATATTTTATGATATTTCAAAAAATAAATAATTGAAGATCCAAATCTTTGAAAGACGTCAAAATATACTCAGAGCTTTGTCAAAAAATAGTTGAGGCAATTTAAACACCTAGTAAGAATCTACCTGGATTTAACTTAACATATTTAATATTTTAAATCACTAGTTAGAAAAACTCAATTCAATGTTTTTAACAAAAATATCCACTGTCTGAAATCATTAAACAGTATTTCCTCAAAATGGGGAATATGCTTAGTATACATTAAACTTGGTAAAAGGAAAAGTACAAATTTCCTTTAAAAATATTTATACTTGTATGGTGTAATTATAGTCCAAAATCTAGTGAAGCAGTGGGTCTGCAAGGCTTATTTTAATTATCTTTCACTAAGTGGCTATGTCAATCTAGTTTTATACAGTAAAACGAAATTTTCTAAGCTTATAGAAAGTTCACCATCTTTTCCACATTTATCAGGGTAAATATACCACAGAAAAATTAGAATAGCCTGAAGAAGTATAATATAGTTCAACATCATTTATTACACTCCCACTTGGATAGTACCTGCTTTGCTTCCTACTACTAACGTGGATGAATTACTAAATTCCTGAACCATGTAAATGTGGAAAAAGGTCTTTTACTTTATTAAATATAAAATGAATACTTCAGAGAGGTCCTTATTTATCAATATTCCAAGTAATACCTACTGGCATCCTCCAAGTATCCCTACCTTTCCAGCTTCTTGGCCATTCAACTAGTTCTGAATCATCTTTCTAGATGGCTTTAATGTTTTTATCTCAACTTTTTGTTGGCCTGTTGCTGATCCTCTGCCTCTTTAAGGACTTCCCCAACCGTACTCCATCCACTGAGACCCAACTTCCCGTTTCCTTTGAATCTGAAATTGTAAACCAACTCTAGCTACCCTATAAAGTCACTAAATAGCTTATCTGGTAGTCTTGTTTCTAAGATTGAGAGAACAACAATGTTTCTAAAGAAGCAGGCTTTTGCTCTGAAGAACACAGGATAGAACACACCTTTAAAGAAGTGTAAAAGACATCTCACTTTCTTCCAGGTGTCTCTTCATTGTGATAAAAAGGCCAGGTCAGATGCTGACCACGGATATACACAGGAGGATGTCCTGTGGGTGGAGGCCCTGCTAGTTGTTAGAGGGGACTGAGTTGGAGAGAGGGAGAAAGATGTCTTGGTGTTGTCTTTAACCAGAGAGACCACTGCAGAAGAAGATGCATTAAATGGTCTTTATTTAACTTCATTGATGGGATCCATGAGACTATACACAAAGGATGGACAGAACTTTACACAATGAAGAAGGAACTCACTTTATATCCTAACGCAGACATATGAACAAATTTGGATATTCCTAGATTTCCAAAAATGAGTAAAGGTACATCCTACACTATGGAAAAATTTCACTCTTGAGAATACTGAGAGTTCTCATGATTACTTATGAAATCATTTTTCTTCCATAAATGTTGAGGCTATTCAGCTTAACATGAAGTTTCTACCAAGTAAACTTCTACATATAACCAATTCAATGGGTAGAAGCTAAACTTTTTTTTTCTTTTTTTTTTTAATTAAAGCACAAGGATCATGATATACCATATCCTGCAGTTGGGTTTTATGAATCCCTCCAAGAAGATCCCTGAACATGGGCAATGCATAAATAGGCAATTTATAATTCTGAAGATCTATTAATTTGTCACTAGTCCTAGGCAAGATTACAACACTGTTCTCTTTGTGAATAGAACACATGAAGGGTAAATGAATTTGCATTTCAGTGAACTCTAGATTGCGCTCAAAATAGTCACACATCTCTGTAATCTTCACTCACAAACTTGTCATACAGATCCACAGAAACTTTGTCCCTTGTTAAACTTGATCAAGTTCAGGTAACTTGACTGAACTAGAAATTGAACTCATTTGTCTTGATAACTTAAGTAGTATGCCAAGTATCATCGAAAGGAATTAACTTAGTCAAAGCCACATACAAAATATGAAATGATAAACAGGCAAGTTAAAATGAGGATCCTACTTTAAAAAGATAAAAGCAAGGCAACAGAATGTAAAGATCATAATAGAATATCACTAAAGACTCCACGTTTTTTAAAACCCTGTTTCCAACAATGGGTTGAGAATGAAAGCCTGTCATATTTTGAAGTAATTTTAGTCAAAACAGCCAAAGACCTTTAATTTTTAAAAAATGATCAGCAAAATTGGTAGCAACTGTACCAGAAAAGTATTAATAAATGTGGTTCTATGTAATTTTGTTATGCAAACATCTCCTGAGAGCAGATGAACAAAAAAAAAAAAAAAGGGAAACTTAAAAATTTTAAGTACAATACAATCTTTTCATACTAGATAGGTAATACATTTTCTTAGAGTGTCAAAGTCACTAATAAATGTGCCTTTTTGTTTACATATTTCTCTTGATGTTTTTGATAGCACCATTTCAAAGTTATTTGTTCTCAAAATTATCCAGCCAAGAGCAGAATACAAAGCTTTAGATCAACAATGAAATGCTTCAGTGATATTTTAGATCATTGTTTAGCCAAACATTTTTCCTAGATACTATGGAACTATTAAGTGACCTGAAGATTAGGTATATAATTTTACTAATATTGAATACGCAAAGTACAGGAATAAGGTTTTGAAGTTGATAAGCTAATACAGTTCAAAATAAAATAAACCTGAATCATTGTTTTTATAAGCTACTTTAAAATTTATTTGAAAAAATATATCCCTTGTAGAGCTTCCTTTTTATTCAGCTATGCTATTCTTGCAATTGTTTACTAATCTTCATTAGCTTTCATAAGAAAAAGACTGGAACTGCCTTGATTAACTACAAGAAAATCCATAATGTAAATTTGATAAAGACAATTATGCCAGGAATACTGAAGGTGAATAATTATTATGTGACACAGTTGTAAAGAGACCTAATTCATATCAAGACAAGCAATTTCTATCACACAGATTAAGTAAGCACAGAGTGAAAAAAGTAAGTTCAGTAGCAAATGTTCTAAGAAAAACATGCTTCTGGGTCTCTTTAAACAAGGTTAGTACTTATTTGTTTAAAATAAAAGTAAAAAGAGCATGTACTGACACTTTGTTGAGTAAGTATAAAAAAGCACTTATCCTATATATGTACATACGTACGTGTTTGTGCTGGTTCTAGAGTCACAAGAGTTGAATCCCTTTCTAAGGAATATCTTTTTTTTTTTTTTTTTTTTGTAGGGGTGAGGGTGAGATCTTTTAATAACTTATTATTTTCCACACAGTGAGAGATAATTTGACCACTATTATATGAAAACAACTGCTTACCAAACCCTTTCCAAACGTTTAGACACAACTAATGTCAAATATCTATTATCGTTTGACATTAGACAGTTACTATATGAATATTACCTTTCATTCACTAACTATATTTTCTCCATTATCTAGAGCATCTCACAGTATATAATTAAAAACTTGTCTTTATGACACTGACAACAGAGCACTAGCTGCATTTTGCAGATAGAAATTAAAGACAGGAAAGTTTCTGTGTATTGAAACAGGAAGCAAACACCTCCAATTCCATATTAGCTTTTATGACTTCATTTGGACCCTGGAATCTACAGTTGTGTTTTTCTTAATCCCATTCTAATACCATAAATCTTTGGGTGAGTTTTAGCAAATATCATAAACATGGATCATTCATTATATGGTTTCTCAATGTTAAATGGAAGCAGAAATACTTTATATTAGTAAATTTGTCCAAAATAAAAATTACATGCTGAAAGTAAAGAAAAGCTTCATTTTTTAAAAAGCATTTCTGTGTTTATGCTCTTTTAGAAGTTGAGGTCAGAAGCGTCTCATTAGGTCACATTAGAATGAATGAGGTTGTGTTGAATTATGCCCCAAAGGTTATTATTTTGACAAAAGTGTTTGTTTAAACTGACTTAGTTTGGAAGGAGACTTTTAAGTAATCATGTAAGTCCAAAATACTGTATATTTCAGCCAACTTGTTCAACAAATTATTCACTATAAGTGATGGAGATTTCAATATACTGTGCAGAAAAAAAGGAATGTTTAAAAAATGAATTGAGGAAGTAGTTAATTAACTTTGTGTTAATATTATTGGTTACTTAAAAAAAAGCCTTTGAGACTGCCAAGCACTATATATACGTATATAATGATAGATACTTTTTTTTTTTTTTTTTAATTTTATTGTTGTTGTATTACATCCATCCCCTTTTTGCTCCCCTCTGTCCCCCCCCCCACCCACCCATTCCCCCTGATACTTCTTACAAATAAAGGCATTATGTTATGGGAACTATAGTTCCTGAATCATTTTAGAATTCAAAGGCCCTAGGTAGTTTTGCCTCAGGTATTCCTTCACCTAATTTGAAATTCAAATGTATGAAACTTCCAAAGCTAAATATGACAAATTAGACATGGCCCATGAAGTTACCATTTAATGAGCTATGAACCTAGATTTTCATCTCCCCAGGAATAATTTCTTTATTACTTTTTGTATTTTATTGCAATAAAGCACCATTTGACCTTCAAGTATGATAATTAAGCTTCTAAAATGTTATAAATTCAGAATGAAAATAGTTCTTCCTGTGTTCAGGAATATAGTTATGATCAGTATAAAAGATGACTTAATGTTTAAAGACAGCTAAATTATACACAGAACCAGCAATATTAGGAAGTATTTTTCCTCTTTCCTTCCTCCCCTGTTTCCCATCCCAATTTGATTTGTGTCTATAACAACGTTTCATCTATCACATTACAAAAGAAATGAAATAGGAGCAGAACCAAAATATATCATAAAAATCTACAAATGAGGAACAGTGAGCTCTTTCTGGTAAGATTTATTCTACTATGAGCTGTCAATAATGAAATCTTAAACACTAAAACAAATGACTCATTTTTTTTGCCATGCTTATGCTCTCTCCTTTTCTGAAGAGATATCCATTTATAGATATTTTGAAAATTTGCCTATGATATAAATAAAAGTTTTAAGTGAAAAATCAATTACAATATAATATATTATCTGAATTGCTGATGAACTGTTATTTTAAAAATATTATTGTGTAGCAATTTTTAAAAAATCTTCAACCTTTGAGAACCTGGAGAGATGAAATTCATAAATGAAGCAGAGGAGAGAAAGTGCAATTATAAACTGATCAATAGCCTAAGAATATATACACAACTTTAAATAACATTTAGAAGTAGGAAAGAAAGTCAAGATGATCATCATCTAATAATAATAATAATAATAATAATTAAACAATACTAATACTACTATTGTTGAGAAGAACAAGAAAAATCCTTGTTGCTGATGTTAGCAGAAATTTGCTTCAGGTCTGCCAACACATATTCTCCACTTCTTTATTTTAACTGGTCTAGGGTCCCCAATTAGAAGAATATTTTTCACCTAATAAATGAAATAAACAAATGAGCAAAATAGAACAAGAGGCATGGAAACAAGGAACAGACTGACAGTGAGAAGAGGGAAAGGGGGTGGGGGCGAAGGTGGAAAGAAGGAGCTACTATAAATAACTCATGGACATGGAAACAGGGTGGGGGACTGACTGTGGGAGAGGGTTAGGTAGGCAGGGGAGAGCAATGGGGGAAAAATGGGACAGCTATAACAGAACCACAATAAAAAGTAAAATTAAAAAACTAGTAATAATAATAAAGATTTGCCAAAAAAATATATTTCTCAGTATCCGCTGAGCTTCCTGCAATAAAGGAATTAAGTTCTTTCTATAGGAAGGTGAGGAGAAGTGACCTGAGTCACTTTCAGGGCTGTGTCATACCCTGTAGAAAATGGGCATGCTTGCGCCCTGCCTGGTGGGGCTCAAAGGGCCGGTGCCTGTGAACTGAAAGGTCACAGGTTTGAATCCAGGTCAGATCATATGCCTGGGTTGCCAGCTGGGTCCTAGTTGGGGACCTGTGAGAGGCAACCAATCGATGTGTCTCACACACATTGGTGTTTCCCTTTGTTTCCCCCTCCCTCCCACTCTATAAATTAATAAGTAAATAAATAGATAAATAAATCATTCTTAAAAAATAGGCACACTTCCTTAGCCTTTTACCTTCTTGTTGCTGGAACATGTAAGTGCTGGAGCAGCCAGCTTGGTTCCTGGATATGGAAGCCACTCCAGCAGCCTTGGACCACCTACTTCTAGACTGGTTTATGACTGAGAAATATACTTCTATTTGCCATGGAAGTTTAGTCTATACTCTAAAAGGTGGTGAACATACAATACAGAGTGCAGATCATGTGTTGTAGAATTGTGTATCTGAAACCTGTATCATTTTGCTAACAGGTGTCACCCCAATACATTTAGTTGAAAATAAAATAAAAAATAAAAGAGTTAATTTCCTGTTGTCTGGGGAAGAGGTTCCTTTTGGGGAATGGTACCCTCTCTGTATTTCAGCCACAATCCTGAAGCTAGAGTGGAAATTAGACCTGATTAGATTGTCAGTTCTTGTGAGTAGAGACTCTATGTTGTATATCCCTGTACCCCGTTGCCTAGTACAATGTCTAGCATGTAGTTGCTCTATAAATGTTAGTTGGTTGGGTAGTAAAAACCTCAGCAAGACATACTGCTAAAACCATCACTGTTAGACAATTCCAATGTTCTCTTCTATTCCCTCCTCTCTTAGTCACTGGTACACATGCTATCATCTTCATCTTACCTTACTTTTCCTTTCCTTTGTGCATCTAAGAATAAATTGTACAATTTGTCTTGTTCTAAAATAGATACGAAGCAGCTTACAAAAAGGGCAGACAACTGAAGAAGACAATGAAGTGGAAAAATCAAAGATGGTGACAAATGAGGGACAGAAAAAAATGCATCCAGCTGAGATAAGTATGCAACATGAATACACTGACAACTTATATTTAGTTTGGAAACTACAAAGTTACAGAAATCAGAGTTCATAACATGAAAGAACACATATTGCTCAGGAGAAGGGCAGCTATTTTACAGAGACTTGAGAAAAGTTTCTCCTGCGATTTCTTAGGAAGTAGACACTGAATAATGCAATAAAAATCACTTGAGATAACATCTATCCAACTGTAAATTTTGTAGGGCTATTCCTAATAAAGCCTATCAATGCAGGAAAGCATGTATAATGACTAAATGCAATTGTGACAACAGTTCTGGGGGCACAGGAGGTATAGGTTGGCTTTCAAGTAAAGAAATAAAGGTAATTAGATAACTTTGGAAAGGTATACCTGCTATATGTGGTTCATTCATTCCCTCAACTAATATTTGAGTGCCAGGCACTGTATCTGGCACAGGGAGTAGAAAAACAATCTAATCTCTGCTGGATGAAAGGGTTCAAATTGCAGTGGGAAATACATGTAGAAGTTAACACATGGCAATGCAATATGATGAACTAAATTCAATTAGGAAGTATAAGGTGGAATAGTGATAATACATAAAAATGATAGAGGAGGAAAGACTTGAGTTGGAACTTTAAGGATAAGTGCAATTTCATAGGTAAGACATAGGAAGGGATAAAAAGAGGGTATTTCAGGAAATGAAATTGAGGTATATATAAGATACAGAGATAGGATAAAGGACAGGATGGCATATTTGATGAAGTTAGTGATTCTGTAACTGAAATAGAGTCTGGTGTTAGGTGAGGGTGAGCAGTGTGGAGAGAGCCTAAGTGCAGAAATGAGGCTGAAGAGAGAGGCAGCATCAGATCATGGAGGGCCTTGAAAGCCAGGTTGAACAAGGCACTTGAACGCAGTTATGGCATTTGAGGCTGGCAGTTAAAAAGTGAGGTTTGTGTTTAAAAACACTGAGATGCATGGAATGCCTGAAACAAAGAAATGACTGTAGGTGTGGGAAGAACAGTAATGGCTTAAGAGATACTAACAAGATAAAATAAATTGGTGTTAGACACATTGGGTACAGACCCAATTTCTTTCATTGGGATGAAAGAAAACTAACTCTAACTAACTCTATTTAGTGACTGGCTTAAGTCACTAATTAGAATTGCAATAAAAGGGTCCAGATTTGGGGAAAGTCAAGTACAGTACAGTTTTTTGTTTTTATTTTTAAAAGATTTTATTTATTATTTCCAGAGAGAGAGAGGAAGGGAGAGAGGCAGAGAGGGAGAGAAATATCAATGTATGGTCGCCTTTCACCTGCCTCCAGCTATGGACCTGGCTTACAGCCTGATTATGTATGCCTTGACTGGGAATCAAGGCAGCGACCTTTGGGTTCACAGGCCGGCACCTTATCCACTGTACCACCAGCCAGGGCTCAAGTTCAGTTTTGAATATACTGAGTTCAAGGTATCTAAAAAATTTCTGCATGTAAGTTGCTAATAATAACAATAATAATAGCTAACTGAAATTTATAGGGTATTTATATGTAAGTCAATATCCCATGCACATTGTTATTGTATTTAGTTCTCACAACTTCGCTATGTTTCTTCTGGGCATAGAATACTGTGGGGTTCTTGGGAATACTATGAGACAGCCCCAAAAGTAGCTGCTATTATTTTCTCTATTTTACAATAAAAGAATTGAAATTAGATAGCTAGAAAATTTCAAAACAGGTTCTAACCCAAAGGTAGATGGCTCCAAAGTCCATGTCCTTAACCACTTTGCATTTCTGACTCTCTGAGAGCAAGGATGGTGAAGAGGAAGGAGCTGATGATTTGAAAAAGAGGACAAAACTATAGAGCAAAACCCCAGAGGAGATGGAAAGACTGCCAGTCCACTGAATTTACAGTTTTCTATAAATGTGTTTTCTTCTAGGTTTGAACTAGAATGTGTGTGTGTGTGTGTGTGTGTGTGTGTGTGTGTGTACATGTGTGTTTATATACACACTAGGATAAGAATGTGAAACTGCTTTATGTGACACACAACTATCATACATCTGCCCCCTGGGAACACAGCACAACATGTGTTAACTAATATTAATGAATTCTAATTCTCAAGAACATGATTGTGAAAATCTGTATTATACTGATTTATACTGAATCTTCAAGTATAAAAATAAGGTTGGATTATTAGGTTTGTGGAGAGCAGGATTGAACTAAAATGGTTTCAATCCTGTCAGCTAAGAAGCCATGTTTAGAGCAGGCACAGCAGAGCAGTGACTCAGAGGGATGATGCAGCCCCTTGAGCATGAGCAGTGCACTGTGGTAGACAACGTATCTGAGGAGTTAACTCTATCCTCTTAGAGCATGTACAGTAGAGTGTCATAATCATCATGTGCTTATTGAGGTGACACGAAACATGTGTTAATCAAAGGTTGATGAAATGTTGCATCATATAGGAATAAGAAAGTGAGAGCCTTCACACAGGCAGCTGAGACAACCAAGGGGAGCCGTGATGACCCAGGGATGTTCCACTGCTCTGACTAACCCTGCTGTAGCTGACTGAAGTCACCATAGGCTCTGCCTTACAAGACACTGACTGGTTGCCTTCCAGACTGGATGTGACCTGGACTCTTGGGACTTCAGTTCATTATTCCCCAATTCTCTTGTGTGTTGTTATTGCTGATTGTTTATGAGTAATTATTATTGTTATTGGGTTATCAATTTGGATTGAATCTGCATTAATAAAAACTGAGTGAATAGCATAGTCACCTGAATTGACTCACTGTCATTCTTTGGTGTCATTCTTGGCTGTAGGGCTGGTAGCCATATAGGTAGCCTCCAGTCTGTGTCAAAGACTGGGGTCTGGCTCATAGGAAAGACTACAGCATGGATACTTGTATGGTTAGAGAATCACTCATGACATGAAATAGTATTTCACAGCTAAAATAATAATTTAATGTGTTTGGCCACAGCTTTGCTGCTCTTCCCTAAGTAAGTATATGATCCATACTTAGACTTTGTCTTTCAAAGTATGGGAGAATTCAGCAGGTTACACATCAGCTTGAATAGAAAGCGTACTTCTACGGACATCCAAAAGAACTAAACGTCAAATCTGAGCAGGGATAATTCTTGATGTTTTGACTTTGGACTAGATAAAGCTGTCAAGTGGAGATGTACATATATAGCCCTGACAACTGTTTAAAAAAAAAAAAAAAAGCTGTTTAAGTCTATTTTGTTCAATTATCTTGGGAAAGACAGCACCAGCCCAAAAAACTATTCTTCAGAAAATGTAAAAAGTAGTCAGACCCACCTAGAGCCAGTAACAAGACATTTTTCTGTGGCCCCAGGGAGTTGCCTCTTTGTCCTTCCTCTTACTCTTATCTGTTATAAGGATCACTTAGGGACATTCTGGCTGTCACTGCCCTAGCAGGACTTCAGTTCATTCCCCTGCTGGGTAGTTTCTGAGACCTTGGAGCAAGATTGAGGGTTCCCGGCAGGTTTTACCTGAGCCTCCCAATTCAGCTTCCTTTATTTGTAAATTACAAAGTGCGGGGATGTCAGGAACAGTAATGTAATTAGTAACCTGGAAAGTAAACTACAAAATATACCTATAGGGAAAACAGATGTCTTTGACCAGCAAAAGTTTGAACATTGGGCAGATTCAAGCGAAACACATCATTCATTACTTTTCACTTCAACCATTAAAGTAGAATAGTACAAACCAATTCCGACTATCAGTTCTGACATGGTTAGTCTGAATTAAAAATTGCATTTCAATCTTAATTGAGGTATAACTGACAAATATAAATTGTTAAGATATACAACTTGATGATTTGATATATGTCTACATTGTGAAATATTCACTACTACCAACCAATTAACATATCAATCACCTCACATTAAAAGGTATTTTTAACTCTTTAACAGCAATGTGTTGTTGCCTCTTGTGCACCCCCAACTGGGGACCTGGCCTGCAACACATGCATGTGCCCTGACTAGGAATCGAACCAGTGATCCTTTGGTTCACAGGCCAGGACTCAATCCACTGAGCCACACCAGCCAGGGCTAAAAATATAGAGGTAGGTGAAACACCTTATTCATTTTATAGACTTGGTTATTGAACTTATCCACCTACATCTCAGTTTAAATAAAATTTCACCAATTCTTATTACAAAATGATTTTAAAATTCCAAAGACTTTGGGGTCTGAATGATAGAAATACACTGCCTATCATCGTAATCCAATGGCCCCTAGAGAACATAACCACACTTTCTATCACTCGTTCTAAGGGTGATGAACAGCAGCAGAATTGCTGAGCCTGGCAGAAAGCAGCCAAGGTTTCCTGCTCCAGCTGAAAGCCTGACCCATTTCGTCCTGACATAAAACATTCCGTCTCTGATTACATCCACTTCCGTCATCTCAACAACAGAGAATTCCAGCATGGTTTATAAATGACACACTCTTTGGGGGCACCATAGGGCATGGCTGCTGTTGGCTGCTAAGCCTGCCCTCTGCCTTGCTAAATAATCAATGTATGTGCTTGAAGAGAAGCTCAGAGGCCAGTGAATATAATACACACAAGCCATTATTCTCCCTGCCCTGGACTCCACCATGACATATGCACTCTTGGACCAGCAGCCGCCATGCTGATATATAGGGAGGAACCCCAAAAACCCAGAATTTATTTATAGAACATTGGGTGCTTATTCTTACATGTTTATGCCATAATTGCCTTCAAAATACTCTCCATTTCATGAAATACACTTATTGAGGCTTTTCCCCCACTACTCAAAACAGTTTTTGAACTCATCAATTTTGATGCTTTTTAGTGCTTCTGCCATTTTTTGTTTCACCTCTTCCACAATGACAAGCTATTTCCCCTTAAGGACTTTCTCATCTGGAGGAACAAAAATAAGTTGCTCAGGGTGAGATTAGGTGAATAGGGAGGGTGGGGTATGGGGGTCATGCTGTTTTAGGTCAAAAACTGCTGAAAATTCAGCACAGTGTGGGTAGGTGTGCTCATAAATCACTCATTATGAAATGGGCAAACACATTAAGTCTTCTAAAAATTCATGAAGCTGCGTGCATCCTCTCACAACAACACAACCTGGTGCACTGACACAGGTGGGTTCCTAGGGCACTCACCTAGCTGGGGAAGCCTGTACTACACGGAGCCTGCCCTCCAGAAGGTAATTCCAGGGTTTTGGGGGGTTCCCCCCCCCTTATATTCACATCAGATTTACACTTGTGACTTTTGTTTTACAAGAGCTTCAAAAGGTGTGCATTATCTCCTAGGTGTTCCAGAAATTAAGGTAGTAGTGGTGGTCTTGTTTATTGAGACTCTAGCTCCTGAGGGTTTGTTTAATGTTTTTATATTTAAGAATCTACTTGGTATAATGGGACCAGCACTGGACTGTGAGTTTAGATATCTGGGTTATAGTTTGACCACTTATGAGAAATGTATGCTTTGTTAACATTATTGGCTTCATTACTAATCTACCAATAAGTAGGTTCCAAGATCAGAGCACAAATTTAAATATTATTCCTCATCCTCAGACTATACAGGGTGGGGCAAAAGTAGCTTTACAGTTTGTAAGTAAACAAAAAAATGAAGTTAATCTTTGGATTATTTATTAATTACTATTTTATTTTTCACACATACAACTACAACCTACTTTTGACCAATCCAGTATATAACAAACTCATATTAACATTTTTATTCCTTTTCATTAAAAATACAGTTTTTATTGATTATACTATTACATTTATCCCAATTTCTTTTCCCTTTACTCTACTCAACCCAGCACCCCCTCCCTCCAGTAATTCCACACCCCTTATTCATGTACATGCATGTGAGTTCTTTGGCTTTAGCTTTTCCTGTACTGTTCTTACCATCCCCCTGTCTGTCTGCACCCACCAACTATGCTTCTTAATCCCTGCACCCTTCCCCCTACTTCTCCTCCACCTCTCAGCTGAGACTCCTCCAAATGTTCCCCATATCTCTGATTCTGTTCCCTCTATGGTTGTCTGCTTA
The DNA here is from genome assembly GCA_004026585.1 of Noctilio leporinus. NCBI lineage: Eukaryota > Metazoa > Chordata > Mammalia > Chiroptera > Noctilionidae > Noctilio > Noctilio leporinus. The sequence continues at coordinate 96,761 of PVIW01003432.1, read as the reverse complement.
ATTTTTGTTACTTTTTAGATTCTGTTGTTGATATTGTGAGTTATCTTTTTAATGTTCATAATTTTGATCTTCTTTTTCTGAAGTAGGTCCCTTTAACATTTCACATAATAAGGGCTTGGTATAATGAACTCCTTTAGGTTTACCTTGTCTGGGAAGCATTTTATTTTTAAGATTTTATTTCATTATTTTTAGAAAGAGGGGAAGGGAGAGAGGCAGAGAGGGAGAGAGATATCAATGTATGGTTGTGTTTCACCTGCCTCCAGCCACAGACCTGACTGGAGACCTGGTTTGCAACCTGGCTATGTGCCCTGGCTGGGGAATCAGACCTTTGGGTTTGCAGGCCAGCGCCTTATCCACTGTCCTACCAGCCAGGGCTTTGGGAAGCATTTTATCTGCGCTTCCATTCTGAATGGTAGCTTTGCTGGATAGAGTAATCTTGGTTGTAGGTCTTTGCTTTTCATCACTTTGAATACTTCTTGCCAGGCCCTTCTTGCCTGCAAAGTTTCTTTTGAAAAATCAGTTGATAGTCTTATAGGAACCCCTTTGTAGGTACCTCTCTTTTTTTCTCTTGCTGCTTTTAAGATTCTCTCTTTATCTTTAACCTTTGACACTTTAATTATGATGTGTCTTGGTGTGGTTGTCCTTGTGTCTAGCTTGCTTGGGACTCTTTGTGCTTCCTGGACTTTTCAATTTCTTGTTCTTTCTCTTCTCTTTCTGGCACCCTCATGCTTTGGATATTGGCATGCTTAAAGTTGTCCCAGAGGTTCCTATGCCTCTCCCAGTTTTTTTTCAATTCTTGTTTCCTCTTTCTGTTCTGGTTGATTATTTCTTTCTTATGTTCCGAATCATTGACTTGAACTCTGTTTTCCTTCGCTTCACCCTTGGCTTCATGCAGATTTTTCATTTTATAGTGGAGTTTTCATTTTATATAACCCAGCCTTCATTTCTTCCTTTCTGCATTTGCTGTATTTAAGCATATCTGTCAGGTCTGTGAGCATCTTAATCACCAGTGTTTTGAACTCTGTATCTGTTAGGTTGGCCCTCTCCTTGGCTGTTAGGTTAGCTGTCACATCTTTGACACTCAGTTCTCCCACTGGTATCTTGATCTGCTCCCTCTTTTAGGCCATACTTCTCTATCTCCTCAACTTGACATCTTTCTGTGTTTGCCTCTATGCCTTAGGTAGTTGTGTCTCACTTGTTACCTCATAAGAGGTGGAGTCTTAGGAATTTGTTATTGTGGGGCAACTGATTTCACCATGTTGTAGCACTATATGTGGAGAAGGGTCTGAGAGAGAACAATGTTATTTACCTGTTGAGACTGGCTATTTCTTCCTCTGCCCCAACCAACCCCTACTGGTGTTTTCAGTCAGAAGCAATATGGCTTTCTTTTTCCCGGTGCTGGAACTGTGTGTGGGCTGCATGGCCTGGGCCCGGGACCACTTCCCAGGTTTAAGTGTATGACTGTGCTTTTCCCTGAGCTCTCAGCTCTTGGGCAGCCTCAGCTGCTCTCCTCCCCAGCTCCACCCCTACCTGTCTGGCTGAGTATTTCTTTACTTCATTTGTTGCACTTCCACGTAGTTCAATTTTCTGAAATTTCTGCATTGTTTTTATTTATTTGAGGTAGATGTAAATTTCTTCTAGTTGTAAAGTAGGTGCAGTGTGTCTACCTACACCTCCATCTTGGCTGGTGACATTTTCAACAAGACTTTTTATTTGATTCTGAGGAATATGAACTGGGCCTATAGCTTTTTCTAGATTGTTCAATAATATTTCCTGCAAAAGACTGATTTCCTCTAGTTCTATTCAGGTTTTCATTCTATTCTGAAATTGCCTCTGGTCTTTCCTTTGATCACCTCCAACAGTTCACAAAACACTATCACATTTACCCTTAAAATCACTTAGTGACATTCTGGATTGTCTCATAGGCAGTCACATGGATAAATCCCTTAAGTCCTTAGTGTTTGCTTCGGTGTTACCTCAGTGAGGCCTACCTGCCTTACCTACCACCTTATTTAAAATGCAATGTGCCACTCCCTCTCCAACCAACCATGTAGTCTTCCCTATTTAGTTTTTGTCTTTTCCTGCAATATTTGCCACCTTCCATCAAGGAATCATATTTAATCACTTATTGTCTTATCTCCTTGCCACTGGAATGTAAGCTATAGTAAAGCAGGGATCTTTTTGCTGTGTTCACTCATGTATCTATCCCAAGATTTAGCCCAGGGCAGCGTCTGGCCCACAATGGGCATTCAACAATCCTTGTAAAGTACTGAATGTTAAATAAATTAGCTTCTTTATGTTCTACTTCTGGTGAGTAAACCTAACCATCTTCCACTTCCAAACAATTAGGAGTCTATAACTTAGCACCTGCTCACTGCACCCCAGACTTGAGAGAAGAAGACTGGGGTCCCTCCTCTGTATATGTCAGCAGAACTCAGCTGGAGATGTGTTTACAATTAATTAGGACCTCAGAATTCAAAGTGAAGAGCTAAAATCGCTGAAACTGGTTTATATCCCAGGAGGACCAAGGGGATTCATTAGTGTTTAGATATGAACAATTTTCAGATTTCTTAACATGATGGTTTATACATTTTCAACCTGAATCCAGAATTAAGAATATTGCTTTGGTAATAGCCACACTGTCTCATGGTGTTGCTTAGCAAATTTTGGGGTTAGAGAAAATTATTTCTTAATGGCAGTGATTCTTCAATGCTAAAATGTTTAAGGTGAATATTCAGCCAACATTTATAGTGTTCGTATTATGGCAAATATTTTTGGATATTAAAAACCAAAAATTAAGTCAGTTCCTGCTTTCAAGAAGCTTCCAGTTGAGGGACATAAGTATTTAAACTAATACATAAAACACAATAGAGATCAACCATGTTAAGAGAATCAAGCAAGTCTTTACACAGGAGGAAACAGGGAACTATAACTGATCATTTTCCTTCAGTTCTTACAAGTGATTTATTCTACCTGCCTCAGTAGTTGTTCCTTCTACATCTTGAGTACAAACCTATATTTGTTATTTTGAGGAGAAACTGGCATTAATTCTTTATGACCCAAATAACAGAAGTTCACTGTAAAAAATTAGAAAATGAAGAAAAGTTTAAAGAGAATAATTAAACAACCACAATATTATCACACTGATCTACTTATTTAATCCTCTTTGACTTTGATTAAAACTTTGCTCCAGGAAGATCCCTTCTCTTTTCATTTACTGAGCCTGTAATTTGTGCTAGTTACTTGAGAGTAAGGTCACACAGATCCTGGAGCCAGACCTATGTTATCTATGATTCCAAAGTCTCCATAAATCCAAAAGTCAATTACTCATGCTAGCATCCTCTCCTTGACCTCATGAGAGGGAGGCAGCCCTGGTATCCAACAGGGGGCCTGGCATACAAAGCTGGGCCTCCTTGTTCTTCTGCTGAATTTAAATGATTTGACAGAACATCAGCTTCAGACAAAGCCTCTCTGTGATTGGGATGGATGAAGATGAGACGACTTTCTAATCATATCAGAATATAGGTACAACCCAAACATAGCTCAGCTCACAAAAGGCCAGGCATCCCCTTCCCCTAGTTGATAGGAGTGGCTGCTCCTTCTTTACCAATTACAGCTTTAGCCTCACTCTAGTCTGTCTTCCCTCTAGATAACAGTTACTGAGATCCTGAACCATAGTTTCATCCCCACTTCCTGATAGCATCCAATCCAGAACAAAGCCCCATTCTCTTAAACCCTTGTCTAAATCATGAAATATAGGCCCAAATCTCATAATGATTCCTTTTGTAATATCCTCTTATTGAGATGCCCCATGGTTCTCCATGGTATGCATTCTCCCATACTGGGTCAAGCTCTGAACCCAACCTGCTAACTCCAGGTGCACTCCCAGCCGTCTTTGGCTGCAAGGCATTGAGTGCCTACAAATATACTCTGATCTTTAGAGAGGGGGAGAGAGGGAAGGCATGAGAGAGAGGGGCGAGAGGGAGGAGAGAGAGAGTGCGAGAGGGAAAGAGCGAGTGAGAGAGGGACAGGGGGAGAGGGAGGGAAAGAGAGAGAGAGGGAGGCAGGGAGGGGGAGAGAGAGAGAGAGAGAGAGAGAGAGAGAAAGTGAAAGTGAGCGCATTCTTCCTCTGAGCCTACTTTCACCTCTGGTTTTTCATCTTGGTTTGCCCTTTTCCCCCATATCTTTAACCCTAGATTCCCCCCTACCCCAAGCTTCAACTTTTAAAAATGCCTCACTTTTACTTTTCAATTTACAATAATCTCCTTTTCCTTGTCTGACTCTAAAACCTGGGCAAGAATTTTCTATTTTATGGGCAGCCTCAACTGGTCTGGCCTCTCCTAAAATCATCCTAATTTATAGTCAAAGTACCAATAACCTTCTAATTGCAAAATCCTAAAGCCTTTGTCTCTGTTGTACAACTCTACCATGTTGAAATATCTTCCCTGAGTTCACCCCACCTCAGCCCTCCTCCAGAATTCCCTCTCTCTCCTGCGTCTGCAAAATGCCTAGCACTCCACACTCAGCCTCTCCTCCCTTGTTCCAGGGATCTCCCTGAAGGAACACATTTCCTCTCCAGCATCAATATCCTCCTGGCTCTCAAATCTGCCTCTCTTCTCAGAAGGCTGCTGGGGAGCCCTGTGGGATGGAAAGCAGCTTTGCCAGGGCCAATTATGTTGAAGTCCAATTTATTATCTTCTCTTCAAATACCTCTAACATTTTCTTCATTTCTTCTTTCAGCTCCCCCCATCACCATCCACCCAGTCATCCAGGCCAAAAAACACAGCAATCTTCTATCCCACTCACTCCCCACATGATACCTCTCTTGTTTCTCTAACATAGCTGCTTCTTTCTGGTCTTAGGGATCTAATTTTAATTTAGCTTAAGATTCAGCTTTTGTCAGGGTGACTACACTATCCCACTACTGTGTTTAGCTGCCTCTAATTCCTAACCTGTTACCCATTCCACCCCATCCCTCCCCATCCCCAGTTTTCTTTCTAAAACACATATTGTTGATGTCACTCTCCTGCTTCTCACTGCTTACAGCACAATGGTCAAGCTCCTGAGCATGTAACAGAGGACCCTTTATACCCACTTGACTTGCTCTCCAATTCTTATAGCTTAGTTATAATGTACCTCTGGTAGCTTCCTCTCTCCCACATCTATCAAACTAGTTTATTTCAAATGTTCCTTCATTCATCCAATACACATTTATCGAGTAATGCTATACATCAGACACTGTAAGAGCTTTTAGAAATTCAGTAATAAAAATCACAGTCCCTACCCTCAAGAAACTGACATCTACTGACAGATAAGGCACATGGAATAGTGTTCTTATTACAATATGCATTAACAGTTGTCAAAGGAACAAATGCAAGATCAAATAAGACTGTGAAAGGCAGTGTAACTGGATGGCTATACCAGGGGCCACTGGACAAACTGCTTTGGCTCCAATCCCAGCCCTACCAAGTTTCAGTTGGGTCACCTTAAGCAAATTATTCTCACTATACCTTTGTTTCCTCATCTTTAAATTGTCTCAGATAATAGTTCCTTCAGAGAGATGTTGTAAAGATTCAATGAGTTCATGCTTGAGGAGTACTTAGAGTAGAGTCTGGCACATAGTAGTGCTGGCATTGTTTCCATCTGTGTTGTTACTGTGCCTTGAGAGTTATGTCACCATGTATGAGAGTCACCAAGATCAGTCTGAGCAGCTTGAGGGGATCAGAGATATTTTTCTTAAAGGAGTTTATACCTAACCAGGGTTTGGAAGCCAGACTTAGCTCAGTGAAGAAGACCTAAAAGGGTCATCCAGGGAAGGGAAGGAAAACAGGGAGCGCATGGAGTGCAAATAACACTGGGGTGATCAGTGTTTCTAAGAATTCTCCTTAGATTTCCAAGTGCATTCCAGGAAACCTAAGGAAAATGAGAGGATGACAGAAATGAGGCAGGGAGGAAAATTAGGGCCAGATTTTAAAAAATTTTCTTTGTATGCTGCAATAAGCAATGAGGATTTTACTCAAGATAAATTATTGCCTCCAACTGAGACACTGAAGTGTTTTATTTAAGCAGGAAATGATAGAATTCTATTTCTATTTTAGAAGGCTCATTATACAGAGCTTTATGGGGTGTGGAGAAAGAAGGGGCAAGGAAACAAGCAGGACACATTTAAGCAATTCCCAGAGGAGGTGATGGGGCCTGATACAAAGGAGGTCAATGTGAATGTGAAGAGAAGAGATGGAATATTCTCTCATTTTCCCTTAAACAGCTGCTGACCCTTCAGGACTTGCTCCCTAGGAACCTCTCCTAAGGACCAAAGGCAAATTTAGCTACCCCTGTGATCCACTGACCTGCCATTTATATTCCAGCCTTCAAAATCAGGAAGTGGGTCTTTTCACTTTTATAGCAATATTTAGCATTACGAGTTAGGACAGGGTCTTTCGGGTAATGATACGTTTGCAGAATGAAATACTGCAGTGAATGTCTTTTAAGAAAAGGCATCAAGGTTACAGACTATCTTTAAATAATTTTGTAGGACAGTATTCTAGCTATTTTTTGAACTTGTGGTTGACTTCCTATGTGGTTCTAAACTAACCACTGAACTATTTAAGAGTCTGTTGAGGTAGAGATTAGGTACATTCACATTTGAATAATGAAGTTTCCTAGAGCCTTAATACATTTTCCCAGGCATCTCCAGTTTGGGAGCCTTCTTTGCTAGAAATGTCCACTATCTGTTTGAAAGGAACCTCATCTAATTTAAATGCTAATATGTATGTATATAAATGTATTTGTGCATGTATTTGGTAATATTACGATTGATATTACTTAAAAATGTAATTCTTTAAACAAATTAATTAACATAAGCATGCTGCAATAATGAAAAGAAAACTTTGTATTAATATGATTTGAGAGGCTGACAGAAGGCAGTAATTAAATGGTGAATTATCTGGATGTGAAAGAAAAAGAAGTACACGTTGGTGGTTACAGAATAGACAGGGGGAGGTTAAGAAAAATAAAGGAAATGGAGAAGCCAAAGAACTTATATGCATGACTCATGGACATGAACTAAGGAGGGCATTGCTGGAGGGAATGGCAGGGACTGGGTGGAGGGGGTAAAGGGGGAAAATTGGTACAACTGTAACAGCAGAATCAATAAAATATATTTAAAAAAGATTATAGACTATCTAAAATATTGCTAGTATGTTTTCTGATCCTGTCACTTTTCCAATATGCTTAGCAAAAAGTATAGCCTTGTAGTAATAGCTGTTCTCCAGCTCCACAAAGCAAAATTTGCTTTAAATTGCTTAATTTGATTAAAATCAACAAATGTATTAAATACGTTGTAATTGAAAAGCATTGTGTGTGGTATGTAGACATTGTCATGTTTTTCTAACATATATGTTAGATGATCTTCATCTAAAGCAAAAAATGATTACATGTTATATATATCTTATTTTTGAGGTGATAATTAATGTGTTAATTAAAAATAGATAGGGACAAAATAAATAAATGGTTTATAGCACCAATTATTTCCCTTATTATTTCTAACAGCAGGAAGCTATCACTCCTGTTAGTATTCTTTCCATCCTATCTTGGATCGATTGATATTTCAATTGAGTAGGTGCTATTGAAAAGCTCAGTGTTTTCCTTTGCCCCTGGGCTGAAGAGCATTTTAAATAACATCCACATCTATTATCACATAGACCATGTTCTTTTGCAACATTATTGTACAAGGCATTTTTTTTTCTCACTGCTTGAGAACTTTTTCCCAGTGATCTTTCTTGGCTTTTTCTTTTCATTTTACATAAACCAATCCCAGCAATTCATTTACAATATAAAAGTTTTTTAAACCTCAAGCTTGAAAAATCAACTTTTAGGTAATAATAAATGTTAATAAAATCAGACAAGTTTTTCTGACACAATGTAGTTTTGGAGATATTAGTATTTACTGCTATATGGTGTTCTATATTTTCAATAATGTGAACATTTTCATAGACTGAAAATAGTTTTGCATTGTGATAGGTTTCTTGAGCCTACTCTAAAAGCAGTAACATTTTTTCATTCTCAAAAGTCATAAAATAAAAATCTGTTAACTCAAGAATATTGACTGATGATATATTTGAAACGATAATTAGAACAGGGTTTTCTCATTCAAAAGTTAAATATGTAAACTAGCAGCAGTTTGCCAGTAATAATCATCAAGTATCACATTACTTAGATAAAACCATATTGATTATATATATATATAACTACAAATAATAAATAGTATTTTCTTAGATCTTTGAAAAGCCAATATAATTTTCCCCATTCTCTCCTAAGTCCATTAGACTCTTTTATCAATGAGATCACTAGTAGAAATTTCCTTTAAATTCAATAATGTAATTTCTACATTAATAAATCTCTCTGTAATATATCTCTGTAAACAAAAAATGATAATATGCCTATGCTGATGATGAAAAGGGCGTGACATTTATAAAAATTGGCTTCAAATGTATTCATTGTCAAGATGCTTAATAAGCCAGTCAGAGAAAGACAAATACCATATGATTTAACTTACATGTGGAATCTAATGAACAAAATAAACTAACAAGCAAAACAAAAACAGACCCATAGATAGAGAGAACAGACTGACAGCTCTTAGAGGGGAGGAGGAAGATAGGGGGACTGGGTGAAAAAGGTAAGGGGATTAAGCAAAACAACAATAGCAACAACAACAAAAACTCATAGACAACAGTATGGTGATAGCCAGAGGGAAAGGGGGAGGGGGAGGTAGAAGGGAGTAAAGGGAGAATAAGTGGTGATGGGAGGAGACTTGACAGGATGGTGAACACACAATTCAATCTACAGATGATGTATTATAGAACTGTACCCCTGAAGCCTATATAATTTTATTTTATTTTATTTTATTTTAATTTTATTGTTGTTGTATTACATCCATCCCCTTTTTGCTCCCCTCTGTCCCCCCACCCACCCACCCATTCCCCCCAAAGTCAATCCCACCTGTTGTCCATGTCCATGGTTCCTTTATACTAGGTTCTTGTCTAAGCTGCCCCCCTTCTTTGCCTCTGCCTCCCCCCTCCCCATATATAATTTTATTAACCAATGTCACCCCAATACATTCAATAAAAATAAATAGATGCTTGTCTTAGAAAAACTCATTTAATCCATCAGCATATTTTTTTTTGAGTGACTATCATATGCCAGGCACTAGGCCAGGTTCTAGGGAACCAAAGAGCTTTTGAGAAGCTGTTTCTCAAAAGTGGCATCCATCACAATTCAGGAGAAAATGTATGTGAAATGGGAAATGGCACGTGAAGACACAGGTTGGGTGAAGCTTAAGAGGTAGAGGGATCAGATTTATGTAAAGGACTGGATCCCGGTTTTCACTGTTTTAGTGTGCATGTGTGTGCACGTGTGTGTGTGTACACATGTTTGGTATGGGTGTAAGCTGGGAGTATATTAGGCAGTCACAAAGCAGAAGTCCCTTAATGTGAGTACTTAATGTACACTTAATCTAAAATAATACAGTATCTATCTACAGGTCTAAAGTTAATAGTGTACATGGCTGAAAAATCATATAGATAACATATATCATGATCAAATATTAAAGGCAATAAACAAACACTTTCAACAAAGTTGACAGGAAATTTAAATGGTAAATTAAGCAGATGTGTTTCTGCAGCATTGTCTTTGCAGAATTCTAAAATTTCTGAGATTTACATGAATATTTTCAGTACAACTAAATATAATTCATTAGGAAATAAATGCAAAAGGAAGATAATTTTTTGGTTCACACAGTATTTTCAAAAGTCTACTGATCTTTATCAATAATTACTAACTATTATTAGGGATATAAAAAGGTCAGTAACTCCACTTTTTAAAAATCCTCACTCAATGATACAATTGATTTGAGAAACAGATTGATTGATTGATTGATTGCCTCTGGGGCATGCCCTGACCAAAAATCAAACCCGAAACTTTTGGTATACACCCTGACTGAGGATCAAACCGGCAAACTTTTGGTGTATATGAGGGTACTCCAACCAACTGAGCCACCTGACCAGGACAGTAATTCCATTTTTAAAACATCACAGTCAAATAATATTAATGAAATGCTTACTCCACACATAGAATGTAGGACCATAAATGACTTTGACACACCCACATGGAGAAGTCAAACATGATTCTTACCTCCTTGTTCACACAACTGCTGGGCTAAAGCATCTTTGAAAATAATCTGTCCTCTGTGTGTTGCTGTAGCCCTGGAAATGAATAGGAAAAGGTTATCTAAACCTTACAATAAGTTTGGTGATAACTTACATGTTTTTTTACTTTTTAAAAATCACATTTAAAAAAATTATTGTATGAACATTGTTAAAACAAAATAAATGCATGTGAACAGTGAAAGAAAATTAACAATAGAATCAAGGCTTAAACCAAAACACCTGGGTTATGGATTATCATTCTATTTTACTTTGTAAAAATATTGCAATATTTATGGGCTTATTCTGAAAAACTGCAGATGGGACCAAATTCTGGACAGGAAAAAAAGCTTGGAAAGAATGCTTTTTCAAATTTCTTCTTCAGGAGGCCTTGATATAAAATGTTTTGTGGAGCAATATGGTGTTAACACTGAAGAAAAATGCTGTTAATGTATTTTTTCTCTGAAACCAGTATTCACCATAACACATAGAGAGGTGAGACAGAATTACATTTAAAAATATTTCTTTTTATAAAAGAGGGCTATTCAAAGCTTTAATAGTTACATAATCTGTCAAACAAAATACACCACCCTCCCCCACTATCACTGGGTCTAATTCACCATTTGAAGGAGATATGTATCTTTTACCTCTCCTAATAAGAGCTGTGCACATGGAATAGTGAAAAAAATTAACATCCTTGCAGCAGATGTGTTATTCAATGTCTACAATAGAAACTGTCTTAAAAACAGAAGAATTATTTATGCTTTATATTTGAAGTATTTTTCCTTAAAAACAATTTTTTTTTCTGGCACAAAATGTATTATTTAAACAAATTTAAAAACAGGAAATTAAGTCTATTTAAGAAACCCTATTTTAGGAAATAAGCTACACAAAATCTTTCTTAATAACTCTACAGCAAAAAAAAAAAAAAAAAAAGCAATCCAATCTCTTGCTACTTTTAAGATTCTCTCTTTATCTTTAACCTCTGGTATTTTAATTATGATATGTCTTGATGTGGTCCTCATTGGGTCTAGCTTGTTTGGGGTTCTGTGCTTCCTGGATTTGTATGTCTATTTCCTTCACCAAATTAGGGAAGTTTTTCTTCATTGTTTTTTCACATAAGTTTTCAATTTCTTGTTCTTCCTCTTCTCCTTCTGGCACTCCTATGCTTTGGACATTGGCACATTTAAAGTTGTCCCAATGGTTCATACGTCTCTCCTCCTTTTTTTCAATTCTTGTTTCCTCTTTCTGTGCTGGTTGATTGTTTACTTCTTCCTTATGCTCCAAATCACTGATTTGAACCCAGGTGGGTTATGTGGGCCCTCCTGTAGTAATTGAGTCTTGATTGCTATTGGCCCATTCATGCGTGGGATTGGCTCTCAGGCTGGCTAACTGTGAGGATCAATCCCAACAATGGTGTGCGAGTGAGCTGCTGTGCAGGTGCTGACCAGATAAAGTGGAATTCATCTCAGCAGGGTTTGGTGCCTCTTGAGGTCTCCCTTTGGATATGCTGCTTATGAAGCTTATCCGATTCCTGCTTTTATGTTATCTGAACCTGGCTTCTGGGTATGTTGATTCAGGGCTTCTTCGGAGGGATTCTGGTGCAAGCCATTATAAGACAGTGCCTATGACTGGCCTATGGCAGGCATAGGCAGTATGTTTGGAGCTAAAGGAGATCTGCATTTTGTGGCAGCCTATTGGACCTGGGTGGTTGCAGGGAGGACCAACCTATACACCAAGGCCAACTTTTTGTGAACACTGGGCCCAGGGGCAGGTGAGAAAATGTGGAAGTGACATATTTTCTAAATCTACTAACCACCAAGATTCAAACACACACCATTGGAGTGTAGAATCCTTGAGTTTAGCCATTAGGTAAAACTGTCATTTATCTGATTCATAGATGTGATGGTAGCCTTCAACTCTTTCCAGCAGAAGAGCCTGCTTCATGGGCCTGTTATTCAAAGCCATTCCTGGTCGGGCTGGTACGGGTTGTACTCTTGACTCCAACAATTTAGTCCATAACTCAGCATTTTTATTTAGCTTCCTTTTGGGCCTACTACTTTCTTGTTCCAACTGACACTTTGGCCATCTGGTCAGCAACTCCATGGTGAATCTTTAAAAATACCATTCCTCTTGATGCCTTCTCCAACAATGCCTGATTAGTCCCTCAACTTCTAATCAGCTCATTGCAGTCCACTTTCAGTTCTGTGTCACATTCCTCTCACAGCCTCTCTGATCCCTCACATTTCTCCTATTCTCTACCAAATACAACAAGCACTGAATACCAGTCTCAGTCACACAACGGCCCAAACCCCATAGGGATACAAAGGTCACATATGCATACTGAAAGATAACCATCATGTGCATCATTTCCTTTATCAACCTTTTAAATACCCAGATAAGATTTTAGTATAAAATAGATAAATCTGTAAGATACATCATTAACAATTTTAAGGGTCTATAAATATATTAAGTATAAAAATAAAAAAGTTGAATATATAACATAAATATAAATATGTATAGATGTACACTTAAATATAAATATTAAAATATATTTACATACTCAAAATTGTTAAGAACATAGTAAGTCGGAGTTGAAAGACTCTAAATGTCATGTCCTTCCATATTTAACCTGCAATATATTTTTTCTTATAAAAATTAAAATCTGTAGTTAAAATATATAGTGACAGGCTTTACTCATTTTCAGAAGTGTTATTTTATGTAATTTAAAACTCTCTTTTGGGGGGATGTCTCTCAAATTTGTGCTAATTACTTGCACTGAATTTTCCATAATTAGCAGTAATTTTTCAGAAGAGTTTTAAAAATATCCTCCTTGTTCACTGTTCTGGAGAGTAGACCAAATTCCTTAAACAAGCTTCTAATAAGTACTTATCATCTTCTTGGGAGATGCACAGACTTCTAGAGCAAATCTGCCAACAAGAATCCCTATTAAATAAGTAATTTTAAAATCCCTTTGGACTATTACAATCTATCATTTGAAAAGCTCTACCAGATTCTACCAAATGAATAAAGTTACTTATGATCACCATATTCAGAGCTTGAAATAGCCTTTGTTATTATAAATTTTAAAGAACATGCCATGTTCTAATTTTAACTGAACCCCTAGATTAACTACTTGCCTAAGCCATTTAAGAACTGAGTGTGAATTGTAGTGAGACACAGTGCAGAACCTCTCAGTTTCTTGAATCGGAAATACCAACATTTGAACATAGTGAGGTGCTGCTTTATGAGCCACCTGACTACATAACTTCTTTAATCATTCTAGCCTTCAGACTCCCTATATAGAGATAGGGATAATAACACAATTATTATTTAAATATATGAATATTCACTCTTCAGATATCATCTACCAAAATATATTTCAAGTTTCTTCAATAGAAGATGAAAAAGAAATGATCCCCCATAAGGTATTTGTCATAATGACTTGAACATATAAGGACATGAAAACTGTATTTTTGAGTTCACAAGTTGCTTCAAATGTACAATATTAACATCATTAGCAGGGCAAAAAAACATATAACTATGATCATTTAAATAGGGCCCCCTAAAATAAATGGTTACTAATAACTTAGTTTCCTTTCGGGTGATTCAGCAATGCTAACTACTAAAACTGAGATGCAGGGTTTGGTTTTTTGGTTTTTTTGTTTTTTTTTTTTTTAATTTTATTTATTATGTTTAAAGAGAGGGGAAAGGAGAGAGGCAGAGAGGGAGAGAGACATCAGTGTACGGTTGCCTTTTTAACCTGCCTCCAGCTATAGACCTGGCTGGAGACCTGGCTTGCAAACTGGTTATGTGCCCTGGCTGGGAATCAAACCAGTGACCTTTGGATTCACAGGCCAGCACCTCATCCACTGCACCACCAGCCAGGGCCTAGGGTTTGGTTTTTTAATTAAAATAAAGCTAACTAGTTCTATGACTTTGGGAAGTAACTCAACCTCCCTTGTGAATTTCCTGATTTTGTTAAAGAAGAAAAGAGTGACAGATGAGTCCAAAGTCTATTTAAGTTCTAAAACTGTATGATGCCATGATTCAAAGTTAAGTGAACAAATACAAGCCTGTGCACACACATGTACAGAAACATGCTGGATGCAGTCTGCATCGCTAGGAATAGTGTGGTACATGTACATTGGTAGCTACCTTGTGCTAGAGCAAGCCTGCATCAGCTCACGAGAGCTTTCAACAGCTACGTCTTTATTTTAATGTGGAATCTAGTATGTGGATGTATGTAAATGGGTTTTATGTATAGATAATATATAATTCTACAGCCACTATTTTAATAGTCCACAGGTGGCAAACGCAAGGCCCACGGCCGAATCTGGCCCTCCACCTTGTTTTATCCAGCCCAGCACCTTGTTTCTACCTGGCTTGCTTCACTGTTAAGGAGGAGTTACATTTATACAGCCCTAAAATTACATTCGGCCCTTTGAAGGCAACCTTGAGGCTGATGTGACTCCCAGTGAAAGTGAGTGTGATACCCCTGATTTAGTCATTTATAATCTAAGAAACTGCCAACAGTCTTGATTGGAATGCCCCTGCACATTCAGCCCCCTATGCCAATCCAGTTTCCACAATGCACTGATTTTCTGCCCAAGATTGCCTGAAATCCTTCTGTGGCTCTTCGTCACCTAAAGGATGCTGCTAAATTAATAGGAACTTAATAGTTTGTCAGGATCTTATCCCTGCTTGTATGTCCAGCCTCATCTCCCAACACACCCTGCAAATGAACCATAAGGTAGTCCTTACAGGTTCCTTTCATGTCCCAAGGATTTTCATGCCCTGTTCCTCATGCACATAAATCTCTTGCCAACATTCTCTTCTGCCTTCTGTAAAATTTATCCAAGAATCTCTTCCCCTTATAAAGGTAAAGGATTCTTAGATCTCCCTGATAGTGTTAGTTTAAACACCTTCTCCAAGGCCAGCACAGCCTATCTGCATAGCTCTGACAGAAGGATTTTAACTCACAGTGCCTCAATTTGCAGCCTGGTGTTCCTTTTTGCAGTCATGTCTGTCATAAATACAGACACATGGCTAGTAACAAACTCATATTCATGGCAGCCTAACACCTTAGCCAACACAAAACCAATGCTGATGCCTTCCAAATTCTGCAGTGAAATGGTTAATACTTTGGGCAACTGACCTGGTTTAAAAGAAATTAATCACTTGAGTGTATCATAAGATGCTGTGAATTCATATTTCTCTAATCTGGCAAAAAAATTGTCAAAGGTATTATCACTTTTTTACATTTTAACTTTAATGTCAATTGAGACATTAAATAAGGATCTTTCAGCATAAACAAGAGATGCTTCTATCTCTTCAAGGAGAGAACTAGTTGGCCTGTAGTCAGAATTCAGGATAAATTACAAGCACTAATATGGAAGCATAAAATACTTTTTCAGAAAGTCCAGCAGAAATCATTGAAAACAAGACTTATTGTTTGTAATAGGGATTTAAACTCTATTAAAAAGTGAGCAAGGCATCACTGAAGAAGATGCTATGAATGATCTACCTTACCTGCCATGTGCCATTGAAAGACTTTCAGAGGTATTCTGCATGTTCAATCACTAATGGAAATTTTACAGAGAAAACTCCAATTTTGAATGTAATCTGAAGACCTTTGGGTAAACATAATAAATAAGTAAATAAATAAATTAAATAAATGGAACATAATGCAAATGAGGAGAAGAAACTGAAAAGTCTGGATCTACTATGAGGGGGTGAAAAAGCCATTTTCTAGATAATTACCCTTAGATTCAGTCCATGCAGAAAAATTTCTCCCCCTAAAATATTTACATCACACATTTGTTTTTGTATGTAGGATCGTTGAAGGTGTGCATTTGTGTTTTGTTTTTAAAAACCATTTTTGATATTTTTAGTGTGGGAAAACAGACTTCAGGAGTCGGAAGCCCAACTGATAACGCACGACGAGTTTGACCTGAGATAGCCTGACTTGAGCCCAGGCCTAAAACTATACCTCCATCTCCTCATTTCTAAAGTAATTTTTCTACAAATTTTATGTCTGATATCTGGGATCTTCTTATTATATATGTCAAAAGAAGTTCACTAGCTTCCCACAAGAGATGTGGGTCATGATGACATGGCCACCATCATCTGCATATGAGAAAACTGGTCAATGTGTAGATTATCTACAACATGTTGACCTGGAAATGATATTTATCTGTGGCATTATATGCATTCAACCAAAGGTAACTGAAACTGATTTTCACTTAAAGTGTTTGCAACAACATTACTATGTGATGCTGCATTGAAATGAACAACCGTGTTGTTGAAAAACCACTAAAGAGAAGCAACCGTTTAGCACTCACAGAATTTTATCTGTCTCTTGCTTTATAAATCAACATCTAAGTGGATCTATGTAGGGAAGGATACTTCTTTTTTTTTTTTTTTTAGTTTTTATTGTTGTTGTATTACATCCATCCCCTTTTTGCTCCCCTCTGTCCCCTTCCCCACCCACCGGGAAGGATACTTCTAAGCAAATAAAACCATATTTTGTTTTGTTGGTGTGCAGGATAACAGCTCTCACTAGCTATTAAAAGCAGAAAAGCCAAATTTACTGGGTTCGATCACAGAATTTTAAAGGAAAGTTTAATCAGACTGATTCTTGTATCAAGAAGGATAAGACCCAGTTAAACATATGTCAAAAACTCCCAACTCACATGCTAGATTTATAAACAAAGAATTTTTTAAAAACATTTTTATTCAATGTTTTTATATACAGTGGTTTGTTTTTATAATAGTTTGATCTGTTTTTCATGTATGCATTTATTATTGAAAAGCAGTTTTTACATGAATTTTCTATATCTATAGTGGTTCTCACAAAAGTGTAACTAAAGAGGAAGATGGTAAAGATGCAACACTTGTTATTTGTTGATTTATCAATGTCGCAATTCCAATGAGTGTGAAGTGAGAGCTTATTGTGATTTTAATTTGCATTTCCCTGATGATCAGTGATGTTGAGCACCTTTTCATAGATCTGTTGGTCATTTGTAACTCCTCTTTGAAGAAAAGTCTATTAAGGTCCTTTGTCCATTGAAAAATTATATTGTTTATTTATTTATTTGTAGTTAGTTTAAAGATTTCTTTATGTACTAACTTGTTATGAGCTATATCATCTGGGAATATCCCCATTCAGTAGTTGTTTTTTTTTGTTTTTTTGTTTGTTTTTATGGTTTCCTTTACTGTACAAAACCAATTTAGTTTGGTGTAGTTCCATTTTTAATTTTCTCCACTCCATTCCATTTTGTGGTTCCATATAAATATTATTAGTTGTTCAAACTATGAGAAGAATGTCATTGGTATTTTAATAGGAGTTGCATTACATCTTTATATCATTTTATAAAATAAGATTTTTATACACTAAGTAATATTCCACTATAGGTACATCATAGTTTATTACATAATTGTTAAAATTTTGTTTCTATTTTTAATATTTTAAATAATGAAGTGTATCAGTTTTCACCATATCTTTTATTTTTCCCTCCAGTTTTATTGAGATATAATTGACACATAACATTGCCTAAGTTTAAGGTGTACAACATGCTGAT
The DNA here is from genome assembly GCA_004026585.1 of Noctilio leporinus. Taxonomy (NCBI): domain Eukaryota; kingdom Metazoa; phylum Chordata; class Mammalia; order Chiroptera; family Noctilionidae; genus Noctilio; species Noctilio leporinus. The sequence continues at coordinate 78,979 of PVIW01003432.1, read as the reverse complement.
TTGATACATACACATACTGCATGATGATCACCACTGTAACAATCAGCTAACACCTCCATCCTGCTATGTAATTACCATTTCTTTTTATAGTGAGAACATTTAAAGTTATTTTCTTGGCAACATTTAAGAACGTGATACACCATTATAAGCTACAATCACTGTGCTGTACATTAGATTCCTAGAACTTATTACTCTTCTAACTGGAAGTACTTAGGCTTTGACCAGTATTTCCCCACTCGACAAAATAAAACAAGCTGATAACCACCATTCTACTCTCTGCTTCTCCGAGTTCAAAATTTTTAACATACCCTGAATTTTAAGATCAATTTCTAGGACTGGGATGAGTGAATTAAGGGCGTGAACACTTAAGCCTTAGGTCCATAATTCCAAACAGCTCTTAGGGAAAGGTACCTCTTTGTGCCAGTATACTGGAGAGCATCCATCCAACAATAATTTTGGTGGCATTAAGTATTATCAATTTAGTAGTTTTCATTTCAAGATGCCATGTTACTTTTAATTTCCATCCCATTGTTAGTGGAAATATTTTGCATGAGTTTTTGGTTACATTTTACAGCTTTGAAAGTTATCTTTTCTTGTCCTTGCCAACTTTGCTGTGGGTTTAATATTTTCTGATTTACAAGAGTTCTTCAAATGTTAAGGTATTAAATCCATGTTTTAGTGCCAATTTTTTTATTCCATTTATAATTAGTCTTTTGCTGTTATTATAGTTTTACTAAGAAGTTTTAAATGTTCATGCAATCAAATCTTTCCACCTATTTCCTTCTAAATTTTTCCAGGGCTTTCATGTTTAGAAGCTCTTTCCTATTATAAATTCAGTTGAATAGATTTTTATGTGCATGGAGCAGGGCAGTTTATAGTCATCTGGACTTTATTTTAGTTAGTGTGAAGTCTTTTGGTAGGGATTCAGATTAATTTTTTCCATTTTTGCAAGATGCAAAAGTCCTCAACAAAATATTAACAAAATGAATTCAGCAATACATCAATACGTTAAGAACAGCATGAATCATGATCAAGTGAAAATTATTTTTGGGATGCAAGGTTAGTTCAATATAAACAAATCAATTAATGTGATACACCAAACAAAATAAAGGATGAAAGCCATATGATCATATCAATAGATGCAAAAAACATTTGACAAAATTCAGTACCCATTTATGATAAAAACTCTCAGCAGAGAGAGAATGGAGGGAACATGACTCTGCAAAACTAAGAAAGTAATCCCATTTACATTGACTTAAAAAAAAATTAAAACCTAAAATTAAATTTAACCAAGGAGGTAAAGGACCTATACTTGGACAATTATACAGCACTGAAGAAAGAAAGCTTCCACAAATAAGTGGAAGCATATACTGTGTTTCCCCAGCCACTAGGAAAACAATATGGAGTCTCCTCAAAAATGCAAATGAAAAATCTATAGAATGCAAACCATAGAGTGAATACAATCCCTATCAAGATACCAATGGCATATTTCACAGAACTAGAACAAATATTCCAAAATTTTATATGGAAACACAAAAGACCCTGACTAGCAATAGCAATCTTTTTTTTTTTTTTTTTTAAGAGTTGGATTTTTCCTTTTTTAAGATTTTATTTCATTATTTTTAGAAAGAGGGGAAGGGAGAGAGGCAGAGAGGGAGAGAGACATCAATGTATGGCTGCCTTCCACCTGCCTCCAGCTACACACCTGGCTGGAGACCTGGCTTGCAACCTGGTTATGTGCCCTGGCTGGGGAATCGAACCTGCAACCTTTGGGTTCACAGGCCGGCGCCTTAACCACTGTGCTACCAGCCAGGGCAGCAATAGCAATCTTGAGAAAGACGAACAAAATTAGAAATATATCACCACCTGATATCAAACTATACTATAATGCTATACTAATTAATACACCATGGAAACAGATACATACATCAGTGGAACAGGAGAGAGAACTCAGAAATAAACCCATGACTCTATGGTCAATTAACACAGGGTGGGGCAGAAGAAGGTTTACAGTTTTGAGTACACAAAATAGATTATATTTTTGCATTATTATTTATTAATTATTGTATTGTTTTCTATATGAACACCTGTAGATCTACTTTTACCACTCACTGTTTATGACAAGGGAGACAAGAAAATATAATGGGGTGAAGACAAACTATTCAATAAATGGTGTTAAAAAAAATTGGACAAATACATACAAAATAATAAAATGAGACCACCTTCTTTTTTTAGGTTAGCATAGGTTTCTACCCTAAAAATAATTTTTTAAAAAGATTTTATCCACCACTTTCAGAGAAAGGGGAAGGGAGAAAGGCAGAGAGGGAGAAAAACATCAATGTATGGTTACCTTTCACCTGCCTCCAGCTAATGACCAGGCTGGAGACCTGGCTTGCAACCTGGTTATGTGCCCTGGCTGGGAATCAAACCAGCAACCATTCAGTTCACAGGCTGGCTACCAGCCAGGGCTGAGACTACCTTCTTTTAAACACAAAATAAATCAAAGACTTAAATGTAAGGCTCAAAATAAAAAATAACTCCTAGAATAAAACACAGGCAGCAAAATCTCTAATATTTCTCTTAGCAATATTTTTTCTAATATATCTCCCAAAGCAAGGGAAACAAATGAAAAAACACATGGGACTAAATCAAACTAAAAAGGTTTTGCACGGCAAAGAAATGACAAACAAAATGAAAAACAACCTACTGAATGAAAGAAGATATTCATCAATATCACCTCTGGTAAGGAGTTAATACCCAAAATTTGTATAGCATTCATAAAACTCATCACACAAACACAATTTAAGATAACTTCAAATAATTCAATTAATAAGTGAGCAAGAGGCCCTGAGAAGACAATTCTCCAAAGGGAACATACAGATGACCAATAAACATATGAAAAGATGCCCAAAGTTAATGATCAGAGAAATTCGAATTAAAATCTTAGTGACTGAAGGAGACTTGACTTCGGGGTGTGAATACACAATACACAAATGATGTACCATAGAATTGTACACCTGAAATCTATATAATTTTAACTAATGTTGCCCAAATAGATTCGATCAAAATTTTAAAAAACACAATGAGATATCACCTCACACCTGTCAGAATGTCTATCATTAATAAATCAACAAGCAACAAATGTTGACAGGGATGTGGAAAAAGGCAGCACTGGTGTACTATGGGTAGGAATACAGACTAGTGCAGGCACTGGGGAAAACAGTATGGAGTCTCCTCAAAAAAATAAAAATGAAACTGCCTTATGACTCAGTGATTTCACTTCTGTGTGTACAGCCAAAGAAACCAAAATCCCTCATTTGAAAGGATAAATGCTTCCCTGCGTTCACTGCTGTGTTATTTAAAATAGCCAAGATATGGAAGCAACCCAAGCGCCTATCAATAGACAAGCAGAAAAAGAGAATGTGGCACATACACACAATGGAATATTATTTGGCCATACAGAAACACTGAAATCTAACCATTTTTGACAACATAAATGGACCTCCGGGTATTATGCTAAACAAAATAAGTCAGGCAAATAGCATATGATTTAATGTACATGTGGAATCTAGAGAATAAAAGAAATGAACAAGCAAAATAGAAATACTCATAGTTTCAGAGGAGAGACTGATAGTTGTCAGAGGGGTACAGAATTGGGAAGCTGGGTGAAAAAGTTTCAGGGGTTAAAAAGTACAAATTGTTAGTTACAAAATAGCCATGGGAATGTGAAATACAGCAGAGGGAATACTAACTATATGGGCTAGGTGGATGGTTGAATTATTGGAGCATTACTTTGTAAATTATATAACTGTCTAACCACTACCCTGTATATCTGAAAATAATACAAAATAATATTGAATATAAACTTTAATTTAAAAAAGTAAAAATGTTTATTTATAGATGACATGTTATTCATAGAAAATACTAAGGAATTCACAAGAAAATTATTAAAATTAATACATCCAGCAAAATTCTAGAATACAAGACTAATATGTAAAATTAATTGTTTTTCAATATATGATTAATGAATAACCTACAAATAATTTTGAAAACAATATCATTCACAATAGAATAAAAAATAATACACAAGAATAAATTTAGCAAAATAAATATAAAAGTTATACATGAAAAACTATAAAACTTTGTAGAAAACGACTTAAGAAGATATAAATACATGAAAAATCATTCTGTGTTCATGGATCAGAAGACTTAATATTGTTAAGATTTCCCTACTATCTAAACAGATCTATATATTCAATACCACACCTATTGAAATCCTAACTGTATGTTTTCCAGAAACTTACATGTTGACCCTAAATTCAAATGGAAATACAAGGGACTCAGAGAGTCAAAATAAGTCTTGATAATGAAGAACAAAGTTGAAAGACATGCACTTCCCAATTTCAAAACTTACTGTAAAATTACAATGATCAAGACAGTGTGATAATGCCATAAAGACAGAAAAAAAAATTCTTACAGAAGTAAACTTTATTCAGAAATAAACTTATGGTCAATTCATTTTAAAAAATATTTTATTTTTATTATTTTTAGAGAGAAAGGAAGGGGGAGAGGCAGAGGGAGAGAAACATCAATGTATGGTTGCCTTTCACCTAGCCTAGCCTAGCCTCCAGCTAGGGACCTGACTGGAGACCTGGCTTGCAACCTGGTTATGTGCCTGGTTATGTGCCCTGGCTGGGTAATCGAATCAGTGACCTTTGGGTTTGTAGGCCGGCGCCTTATCCACTGTGCCACTCAGTTCATTTTTGACAGAGAAGATAGCACAGTTCAATGAGGAATGAGGTCTTTTCAAGAAACAACAAAGAGGTGTTCAGTCAACTGCATATTCACACAGAAAAGAATAAAATTGGACTCCTACCTCACACCATACACAAAAATTAACCCAAAGTGGAACATATACTTAAATGTAATAGGTAAAACTCTTAAAACATAGAGATATATTTCTATGGCTTTGGTAATGCTTTCTTAAATAAGATACAAAAAATAAGCAAAAGAAGAAAAATAAACTGGACTTCATCAAAATTAAAAATTTTTGTGTGAAAGATACCATCAAGAAAGTAAAAAGACAACCCACAGAAAGGATGAAAGTATTTGCAAATCATATATTTGATGATACTTATATCCAGTGTACATATAAAAACTATAATAACTCAATAAAAGGTAAGTAATCCAGTTTTAAAATGAGCAAAGGATTTGCATAAACACCCATCTAAAGAAGACTTACAAAGGGCCAATAAACACATGAAAAGATGGTCAACATCATTCATTACTAGGGAAATGCAAATAAAAACCAAAATGAGTTTCTACTAGATCCCCACTATGATGTTAAAATAAAAAAAGGTAAAAAAATAAAAAATAAAAAATAAAAAAAGGTAGACAATAAGTAAGTGTTAGTGAGGATGTGGAAAAACTGAAACCTCATATATTGCTGGTGAGAATGTAAAATGCTGTGGATGTTTTGGAAACAGTCTGGCAATTCCTCACAATATTAAATACTGAGTTATTGTATGATCTAGTAATTCCACTTGTAAGTGTATGCTCAGGAGAACTGAAAACATGTTCATACACACACACACACACACACACACACACACACAAGTGTTCCTAGAAGCATTATTCATAACAGGCAAAAGTGGAGACAACCCAAATGTCCATCATCAACAGGTAGCTAACTAAAATACGGCACATCTGTACAATAGAATATCCTTCACCCATAAATGGGAATGAAGTGCTGTTCATGCTATAACATGAACATTTTAAGGACAAGCCTTGAAAACATGCTAAGTTTAAAAAGCCAGTCACAAAAGCCTGTATGTTATATGATTGCATTTACATGAAATGTCCAGAATAGATAAATCTATAGAGGTAAGAAGTAGATTAGTCACTGTCATGGAATAGGGAAATGTGAGGTGGCTATTAATGGGTGCAGGATATCTTTTTAGGGTGAAAAAATGTTCTGATATTTTTGGTGATGATTGAATAACTCTGCATACACTAAACACTACTTAATCATATTCTTGTGGTATATATCTCAGTGGAGCTGTTATTTAAAAATATGTAGCCCTGGCTGGTGGCATAATGTATAAGGCATTGGCCTGCAAACCCAAAGGTCGCTGGTTTGATTCCCCAAGCCAGGTCTCCAGCCAGGTCCCCAGCTGGAGGCAGATGAAAGGCAACCATACATTGATAGCTCTCTTCCTCTCTGCCCTTCTCACTTCCTCTCTCTCTAAAAATAATAATAAATAAAATATTTTTAAAAATTTACATGTATTCTGGAATGTAGTATATAACCTAATATTAAATAGACATAACCGTGATTAACATGTGTCTTGGGTATATCTCTTTTTTCTTGAGGCTAAAGTTAAAATAGACAAAAGAAATATTTTGTTGCTTAAAAGATCCAGAAAACAGAGCTAAATTAGTATTTTTTAAAATGCTGCTATCCTTCAATGCTTTATTAAAAAGAATGCAGTAAGTGGCCCAAGGATATTATAAAGCCTCAAACTACAACCAAATTTCAATTAAACCAAAGTTTAATTTTTTCATATTACGTGCAACTTTAAGTCCAACGAGACAGTAATTTTTCTTCTGCAATGTGTAAGTAGTGCTTCTCTTTTCTGCTTAAGGGTACATTTAGATGAAAGGAATCACATTAAATTATTGATGTAATGATTAATTGAAAGTCCCCTTAAATTATCTAGCATACTTATAGCATAACCCTTTGGCCTGTGTAGGCAATACTACAACTCTTACAAGTACATTCTAAAAGCAGTCATGTGTGCCATTTTAAAAAATAAATTACAGCACTGAAATAACCAGGATGAATGCTTAGGATATTATCCAGATGAAAGCTGATTATCTTTTCCTGTGCACTCGCTCCTCACCTAGAAATACACTCCCTTAGGTTAATACAGAACTGTACTCAACTGAATCTCACTATCACTTCCGGTGCTGTCATGTTGCTAGGTAGTGTCCAGGTGGGATTCCTGGTGATATCACCAGTCTTGTCACTACTAAGTCTGATATGCATTAGCACAGGTTCCAGCATAAGTCTAATAAGAACCATTTACTAGCCTAAAAAAAAAGCATACAGTGGTCTCGATGAGAAATACAAAACTCAGCCAGGTGCATTTTCAGGGAAAGCGTAGTGAACATGAAATGAGGCAGTAAGAGTAGCAGAAATCATCATGTGTAAGACAAATAAACATTCCGTTAGATAGATAATATGTTATGTTTTAAGGGTATTTAAGATGCTAATTCTAAACCATCTAGACTAGCAATTCTAAAAATGGGAAGCTTTAAAAACATACATAGTGCCATGCTCTGTTCTCAATCAGTTTATTCAGAATCTTGGCACCAGGCTCATGCACATGAGATTCTATTTGTAGTCGAAAAACTACTGGTTTGAATGGATATACTATACTTTTCCCCTACAAGTCAGAACCTTCCACCCTCCCTCTTGGTAACATGTTCCATTCTGGTTACAATGACCACCACTAGCAAGTCATTTTATTCCTTCTTTGTCCAACCAAAGACGCTTTGGTAGAAATTAAAAGTTTATTCCATTGGTTTGTCACTGTATTCAGTAAAAAGAATCACATGTAAGTTGAACTCACAACAACAAAAACCAGACAAAGTAATTTTCCAGTGATGGGGGTTCCCCAGTTACGCCACAGGGATGCTGTACGACATAATGCATTTTCAGGGCTGGCTCTGGTGTGGTCGTTCCCAAACTGGTGTGCAGGCAGGATTTCTCAACCTCAGTCCTAATGATACTTGAGCTGGACAATTCTTTGCTGTAGGGGGCTGTCTTGTGCAGAATGTTTAGCAGCATCCCTGGTCTCTAGATGTCAGGTATGATACAACAAGAAGTGTCTTCAGACATCATCAAATGTCCCCTGGATATATAGGCAAAATCGCCCCTTGTATAGGTTTGTAAAAACTCAGCCCATATCAAAATGATAATATTTGCACTAAGCCTTCTGCTTCCACACTGAATACCACATTTATACTATGAAAAATACTTCAAATGTGGCTCATGTCTGGGATTTTATATATAATACCCTCTAATGCCAAGAACATTTCCTATTGAAGCCAATTTCTGTGGGTCAGTCATAACCAGCTTTCTGCTTTGCTTTGGGCAAAACAAAAAGTATCCTGGACACACACATTCTGCAGAAAATATCTGTATGAATGGTTCCTGATGACTCAAGCTAAGTCTCAGCTTTAGGAAAGTTGTTTTGTCTGGCTCAAGTGGTTGTATGCATGTGTGTGTTCACTTTTTGACTAAGAAGCCCTTGGGGCTGGGGAAGTTGAAGTAGGTAGTGTTCTTGTTTAAAAGGCCTTTCCTGGAATTCAACACAATATTATTAGAGAAAAGCCATTGTGGATAAATGTGAGGTGATGAAAATGTAAGGTATAAATATCCAAGTCCAAAGTCAAGAATTTTACCACAAAGATCAGGGATTCCCTAACAGAACAAAGGACATTGAGTCAATTGATCATAAAATTTTGTTTTGGTTTTTGTTTTTTTTAAAAAAATCTTCACCCAAGGATAATTTTTCATTGTGTAAAATTAGTTATTTTAGAATTGAATTATATGGTTCATGATTTTTTTTTTCTTTCTTTTGCTAGGAAGACATGAAAAAAATCATCCGATTTTAGGAAACAGGCTAAAAGAAAGCTTTTATTAAAAACAAAGACAGAGGGACAGTGTAGTGAAAAGTGAAAAGTCAGTCATGGAAAATGAATATTTTAAAACTCCTTTGGAATTACAAGGCACGGCCCCATGACTAATCACATAAAAATGATGGCCCATCTTTACAATTTTGCCCCAGTAAGCACACACTGTCTGAATTACATTCTGGATAAAGGAGCAACAAGGAATATCATTTGACAGTGCTGGGGCTCTTATAATGTCATTCTCTGCCCACAAGTATTCCATTTTTGTATAATGCTAAAGAAATCACATGTTCATTTTTCTTTAGTTCATTCTGGCTCATTGCTGTAGTCACTGCCAAACCAGTCAATTTGTATAAATAATAGAACAAGCTTCTATTGTCTCTCATCTGACACAGTGCCAACTAGTTGGTCTACCTTTTCCAAGAGGGAAATCATGTTTTTAAACTCTTTATCCAATTTTAATGCTTCTAGAGTTATACACAGTAAATTATTTTGGAACATTGAACTAAATGTATATACTCAGCACTTATTCCTTTAAATTAACTTATATAAAGACTATTGACAAAGAAGGGGAGCAGCTTATACAAGAACCTAGTATAAAGGAACCATGGACATGGACAACAGGTGGGATTGACTTTGGGGGGAATGAGTGGGTGGGGAGGGGGACAGAGGGGAGCAAAAAGGGGATGGATGTAATACAACAACAATAAAATAAAAAAAAAAAAGACTATTGATTTCCATGTTGCTGTTAAATAACAAACTCTATGAGAGTATTTGAAAGCCCAAGTGAATCTGTTTTCCTTCTGATATTTTAAAACAGTGTCAATTTAGTGATTTTTTTTCTAAATTACTCATCTCCCAGCATATTAATTAACATACGCCTACTTCAGATTTCCGGAATCAATCACCCTTCCCAAAAGAGAAAAATAAATGGTTATGTGCTTCCTGATTTGCAACTTTAATTCTCAGCCTTTGTGGTTTTTTTTTGTCTTTCAGCATTGTTTACTGCAGTGAGAATAGAGACAATCTTCTTACTATGCATACAACTCACACCATCCAAAATTTACAATCAGCAATATTTGCTGGTTAAATAAGCTAAGGGTGTATAGAAAGTAAATGGGTATATAGCCATAGGATCATCCTTATGTCCCTGCCCAGTGTGACCCACATGCCTGAAATTCTTAATTAGAAATTTATTCCTTTGCATAGTATCTGATCTGTTTTAAAGACCCTTTTGCTACTTGGGGATGATTTTAGATGTATGAAAAATTTGCCAAGACGGTACAAGGGAGCTCCCCAAAACCCTTCACTCAACTTTCCCCAATGATAACTCTTCCCATAACCATTTTACCAGTTTTTCAGATAATGTTCTCCCCCTGTCCCGTAAGAGCCAATCCAGGATATCATGTCACATTTAGTAAGATCTCTTTTGTAAATACAAAAATTTCCAGGTAGTGTAATTTATTAAATTACCAACCAACCCTATTACGAACTCATTTATTATATCAATTTTCTTCTGGGAGGAAAAGATAAGAGCAGCATTAAAAGCCTGGGCATATGAGGGTCTATGAAGGAGCTGTGAGGGGAAGGAAATGCTGCCAAGAAGGGAGGTAACAAATCAAAGCCAAGAACATCCCATTTTGCCTGGGGCAGGCCCTATCCAGCTCTGTGTAATTAGCTTCCTCAATGACTACATCTGACAAACTAATTTTCATTTGAGAGAAAACAAATCATTAATTATGCTAATAAGACATGCATTAAATCTTTGTGTACGGATTCCGCATGCACTGTGATTTGTGCCCTTGGTCAGCAGCTGTTTTGCTTCCTCCGCCCTTCCAGGTCCTCGTTCCTGGGAGTCCAGTGTGAAGACGTGTCCGACTGCCCAGCCCTGGAGGTCGCTACTCACTGCCTCTGAAGAACCGGTTCTGACCCAGCTCTGCTACAGGATGTACCTCTCTGTGATGCCCTTCGTAGCTGACAGTCTTGTCCTGACAGCTACTTGAAAGCAAAGATGTATTTTAAGAAGCTACAAGTGTGATTAAGAGCATGAGCTTGGTAGACAAAACTGGGTTCAAATCTTGGCTGCCACTTAAAAGTCTTGACCTTGGGCAAACTAAAGAACCTCACCAAGCTTCAGTTTATTCATGTGCAAAACAGGGGCAATAATAGAGCCCAGCAAGTTTTGTTGGGGGGTGGGTAAAATGAGCTGATCCCTATGAATATGTGCTTGGCATACAGTTATACCTGGCACCCACATAGTCAATTTTATCCCTGTTCTTAAACCGACCCCAGAATCAGGAAGGACAAAGGACATTATATCCTGTCATCCAGAGACATTTAGAATTTAGCTGTGTTTTCAACCATGGATCTCAGTGGTCAACCATGATTCTTGGGAACCCAGGTTGTTCTCTCTCTGCACTGCTGGCACATCTGGGTCCTTTTCCCCACATGTACATACATCCTTTTCCACCTTCTATGTTGTCTCAGCAGATTTCTGACTTCTACATAGGTACCTATGTCCAAGACCTCCCGGTTATAATGCCAGGCACTATTCTAGGCACTGGGGATAAAGCAGCAAATATAAATGTTTTGTATCCCCAGGTTTACGCCATAGTCACCTGCAACCATAGCTCCAAAACAAATCATCCTCTCTCTGGTTCCCAGTGCTGCTCAGATTTGCTACTGAGCTCCAATGAAGAAAAACTCCAATGTCAGTGTCCCTTGGCCTGTGCTGTCTCCTGTCATTTCCACAGCCTCTAGCCATTCTCTGCCACAGGGTTAGTTTCCTAAGCATCAGTGTTAGACCTATTTCCTCTTTCTACTTGCCTTTCACATATCATGGGTTGCCATGGCCACCACACCTACTAACAAAGCCGCAATTTACTAGAGCAATAAAACCATCCATGGGTTACAACCTTAATAGTAGTAATAAACTGAAATTGTGTCAGAATTATCCACCTGAAGTAACCAATTTATAGATTTAAATACTTTGTACCTCCAGGTCTCGTCAATCTTTTTTTTAATCTTCACTGGAGGATATATTTATTGCTTTCAGAGGGAAACAAGAGAGAGAGAGGGAAGGGGAGGAGCAAAGAGAGAGAGAGAAACACGGATGTTAGAGAGAAATATCAATCAGTTGCCTCCTACATGAGATCAAACCTGCAACCTTTTGGTATACGGGAGGATGCAGCAACCAACTGAGCTACTTGGGCTCTCTTCAATCTTCAGTGGGAAACACACAGGGAATCACATAGCTAGCTATGTGATTTGGTGTTACAAATTTCAAATCATACATTGTCTATCAGTAATTTGTATTTTTATATGACTATATCTGGTTACATAGGAAGCAACTTCATTTAGAACAATGGCAAAGTTCTATTGTTAAACGAATTGTGCCTCTGTGGGGAGAGAACAGTGCTCCATAGAGCATGCTGCTCTACCATTTTTCCTTCACCAACCTATCACATTCATAGCCTCCAGCCTGCTTTCAATGCCTTTAACCACCTAACCATGTCCTACCTCAGGACATTCGTATATGCTGCACAATTACTTTGGGGCTGTTCTCTTCCACAGGCCAATTCCTAGTCATCCCTGAGGTCTCATTTTAAATGTCTTCCTCAGAAAGGCCTTCACTCTCTTCTAGACTAAATCAAATTCTTTGTTATATATGCTCATTATAGCTTTCATTTCTCCTTCATGGAATTTGTCACAGCTATTGTTATTTTATCTACAGAAAGTATAGTAGAGAGATCATGATCACGAGCTCTGGAATATGAGAGTTTAAATCTGATTACAGATATTGGACTAAATCACATGAATAAATGACTAACAGCTCTGTGCCTCAAAGAGTTGTGGTGAGGTGTTTTTTCTTTTAAAGATTTTATTCATTATTTTTAGAGAAAAGGACAAGGAGGGAGGAAGAAAGGGAGAGAAACATCAGTGTGTGGTTGCCTTTCACCTGCTTCCAGCTACGGACCTGGCTGGAGATATGGCTTGCAACCTGGTTTTATGCCCTGGCTAGGAATCAAACCAGAGACCTTTGGTTTTGTAGGCCGGTGCCAATCCACTGAGTGTGGTGAGGTTTTAAAGAAATTATCCACATGAAACACAGAGCCTGGTATACAGTAATCTCTCAGTAAATGTTAGCCACAATAATTATGATTCACAATAATAATAAGTTCTATGGCTGCGATGACTTCTTTTAATTCTATGATGCATATTTCTAGTGCTTGGCCATGGCACATAGTAGATGGTCAATATGTGGCTGCTGAATTAGATAATGAGCAAGAAACAAAGTAAATACAAAGCAGGTTTCCTTTTGGTCAGATTTTATAGTTAGAGAGAAAAGTTGTTTGTGTATGACATTAAGTAAAAACACAAAGGCAAGAGCAATACAAGAGATCAGTAACTTTCACAAATTCAGGTAGGAAAAAAATTTAAAAAGTAATTTATCAAATTCAAAATTTAGCCACAGACTCTTGAAAAACTTTGTATAGGGGAAAACCCCCCAAATGACTATGTACTAGATATTATTATTTCCAGTAGCAAAAGAGAATTAAGATATGATCAGATAAACAAAAGTAAAATTGATATTCCCTTATAACCTATGCTATGCATACATTCCTAAAAAGGTACATAAGGACAATCAAATATTAAGTGCACAACGGTAGGTTGCTAGTCAAAGAACTACTATTGTAAAACAAATCACAATCCTCTAATTGGTCTTTTTCTATAAACTTGGATTTTCACATAATAGATTTAGTTTTAGACCAAGGTTCACCAGAATGTAAATTAATTTAAATATAGACATGTTATAAAAGCCACATAAACTCAAAATAGCCAAATGTGAAATCTGGAGAAGTATTTTGCTTAGCAGTAAAGGATAATATTAGCACCGTGCTTTAAATCCCTAGGAAAAGAAACTAGGCTTCTAAGTACCAGTATAATTGCAGATCTCCTTATGAAATCAGGGGCTAGTCCCATTTAAAGGCTTGGATTGGCTCCAGGGCAAAGTATATAACTACATCTGAAATATCCAAGCGGGGACTGAAAATGTGTACCTTTCATATAAAATGTAGAAACGGGAATTCCTGCAATGCTTGTTTTACTGACTGAAACAAAGACAAGTAATCACAGTCACAATATAAAACTATTTTAAGAATTCTAGCACTTTCCGTAATGAAGTAGACCAACGGCATTTGTTTCAAAAGGTAATGTATCCTGTAAGGTGCTATTTTCATTTTTTTAATTACTACATAAGATGAACATTCCCAGGCCCTATTTCTAAGTGAATTTCAATTTGGGCCAAAATGGAATTACTCACATAGGCAAATAAAAACCAAAGTTTTTAGTCTTTCTTATGAGTCAAGAATAAACTCACTTTTCTCCAAAAACCCTTCCCTGTTTTATGATTGCAGTACTAAAATACTCCATCTTTATTCCTCCTCAAACTCACATTTTATGAACAGATTCCCAATTGTTATTTTTCACCTGTCATTCCACTAAAGGTTTAACTTTTGTTCATACAAATGTACTCACAATGATGATTAAAACACTTTAATATATGTAGCACTTTAAAATACAACTATTTACTTATTTAATTCATCTCTTCACTTAATGTTTCTTCATATGTTAAATGCCTTTAATATATTTAATGTTCTTTCTTTATATAATCAACTCTGACAGTTAGGGATCAGGTGATTAACAGTATTAGATAATAAAAGACACCTCAGTGAAGTGATAATAATTAAACTGTATAAGACCAACTCCATAATTTTGCCTAGCACTCCAATGGTTGATTCAAGAAATATTCTTTAGCCTCATAAGCATAAGGCTTCATGAAATGTTCTGTGTGGCAGAGGTAGATACCTAAGCCTGTTACCAAACTGCAGTTCGATATCTAGCTTCTAAGCAAAGAAGAAACTTAGAGACACAAAAATTTCCAGACACTTCTGCAAAATTATAATGGCTGAAGATCATTACGAGACTTGATGACAACCTTGACTCATATCTCCAGGACAACAAGAACTGTCAAGGTTACACATCCTAGGATGCTGTCATTTTTTTCTTCTGCTCCTCTCCTAGCAACAGATGCAGTTACAGAAAAGGTTTTAGAAATTGGGGTTCATTAGCTCCTTTAAATCATGGAAATTTTTATAAAAGATGAAAACTGCACCCAAAAATATCTCAAGGCTTTGAAAACCACAGAAAATCTTTGGGTTGTGTTTAAGATCTTCAAATGATGTGTAATTGGAAGGGAGACCTCCACCACATAATTGGCTTCGCTTTCATTCTTGCTGAGAGAGACAGTCTATCACACCCATTTATTTCCCCTTATTGTCAGGGAAAATTTTTCCTACATTGGATTATTTTTAAAATGTTCATATCTTATCTTTGAGGCTTGCATTTGTTCATTGACAATTTTACACAAGTTTGGGGTTAAGAAAAAGGTTATTTAAAGACTTATAGAATTATTTGATTCAGTTGGGGTTAACAGAAAAGTTATTTCAAGGACTCATGAGCATTATTCTAAACTATGTCCAATTAAACCATCCTATTGATAACAAAGCCAAAATTTGAATGAGGAGAAATCTCAAATTTCATCTGAAGTTGTTGGACATCTTTTCTATTTAAAATAGAATGGCACTGAAGAGTAGTCTGAAAAGAAACCCATAATTTATACTTTGAATCGCTGACAAATTAGGAATAATGCCTGTTACACTATGCAGGTCACAGTCTGTCAGGTAAGCATTTCTTACTGTGTGGCAGAGGCAATGAATATATTACCTATGTAAATGTGAAATCTACACATGATTTCTAGGTTAGAATACATTTAAAGACTATGATTATAAATAATGTGTTGGAATGTGAAGCCTGATTCTGCAATATCTGGGCATTCACAAATTATTTATAGGGAGTATAAAACAACTCTTTTGGATAGAGTTAATGAAATAATACATGATACCACTAAGAAATGATGTAGAAAGTAGTCATAGGTTATTTCTTGCTAACAAATGAAACTCCTAAATCTTAAACAATATTTGCAAAAATGAGTAAAAACAGCTTCCTCAATTTATGCAATGCAGGGTGTCTTTTCATGACGTACGTTCTCTCATTTTTTTACATATCACATCCAGTCAACATATTTTTTAAAGATTTTATTTATTATTTTTAGAGAGAGGGGAAGGGAGAGAGGCAGAGAGGGAGAAAAAGATCAATGTATGGTTGCCTTTCACTTGCCTCCAGCCACAGACCTGGCTGGAAACCTGTCTTGCAACCTGGTTATATGCCCTGGCTGGGGAATTGAACCAGCGACCTTTGGGTTCACAGGCTGGCGCTTCACCCACTGTGCCACCAGCCAGGGCTAAAGCCAAGATATTTTTAATTTGGGGGACAAATAAATGATCATGGATGATGCACTATTGTTGCTTATCAGCAATCCTAGCAGTAACTTGCTTTTCAAGAAAGAATTAAAAAGTGCTAACCATGTATCTATGTATATTCCTCCAGGTTGAGTGAAAAAACATAAATAAAAACCAAATAACCCTCACAGTTGAGAAGTAATTCAAGGTCTGAGAAAAGACAGCTAGCATCTACTCAGTTTTGCCACTCACAGTCTGTCAGGATGGCCATCATCCATAAATCAACAGGTAACAAGTATTGGCCAGGATGTGGAGAAAAGGGGACACTTTTTCACTGTTGGTGGGAATGCAGACTGGAGCAGCCACTGTGGAAAATGGCATGGAGATACCTCAGAAAATTAAAAATGGATCTGCCCTTTGACCTTGCAGTTCCACTTCTGGGAATATATCTGAGGGAATTCAAAACACTAATTCAAAAGAACATAAGCACCCCTATTTTTTTGGTTTATTCTTCATTTCAAAAGTGGTTATATGATCAATTAAAGCACACTTTGATAAACTGAAAGGGCATATGACCCAGGAAAATGTGAACAATCTTCACAGCCCCCACAACTAAGCAGGACAATGGCTAATAGGAGAACCTTTAAATTAAAATCCAATTAGCTGGAAGTTGGCTGGAGTATACAAGAGGACTTACGGTTGTGCCCACTCCTTCATCTAACGCACACACTGGTACATTGTTTTAAATACTGATACTGGAGTAGTAGGACGTTGAAAATGAGTGCTGAGTTCAAATATTGCAGCATCATTTACAATTACCAAGATATGGAAGCAGCCCGTGTCCATCAGTAGATAAGTGGATAAACAACTATGGGACATTGACACAATGGAATCCTTCTAGGCCTTAAAAAAGAAGAAAATTTTACTTTTTGCAACAGTATGGATGGAGCTGGAGAACATTATGCTAAGTGAAATAAGCCAGTCAGAGAAAGACAAATACCATATGATATCACTCATACATGGAATCTAGTGAACAAACTGAACAAGCAAAACAGAGACAGAGTCATAGATGGAGAGCAGATGACAGCTACTGGCATAGCATGGGGTTAGGAGGTGGAGGGATTGAGCATAAAGGACAAAGGACTCATGGACAAGGACAATAGTATGGTGATTGCTGGTGGGGGAAGGGGGAGTATAAAAGAACTAAATGGTAATGGAAAAAAATACAATAAAGACTAAATTTAAAGAAAGAATAAACCAAAATGGTAGGTTTTAGTTAAGGAACATGTGAATATGGCCACAGTGGTGTTTAGAAAAATTCTGGGTAAGCAAGGAGAGGCTAGAAAGGCCAATGGAATGCTTTCCCAAGGGTCTTTCTCATCAGCTATTCCATGGGAATAAATACCGGACCCATTATGGTTTATAAAACTTCATTTTTTCAACTCAAAAGAGAATATATGTGGAAGAGAACATGTGGATTTTGAGTTGCTAAGTAAGGAAAAATCAAAGTTTTACATCTAGAATGAATTTTTATCCATCTTAAAGAAAAATGCTCTACCTATTGGTAAGGAAAATATAGTATGTATCTTTTCTTTTCCTTTTTATTTATTTATTTAAAGATGTTATTTATTATTTTTAGAGAGAGAGGAAGGGAGAGAGGCAGAGAGGGAGAGAAGCATCAATGTATGGTTGCCTTTCACCTACCTCTAGCTAAGGACCTGGTTTGCAACCTGGTTATGTGCCCTGGCTGGGAATTGAACCAGCGACCTTTGGGTTCATAGGCCAGCACAGTATGTATCATTTAGCATTTTTAAATAAAGCCATGCTTAATTTTTCAGGTGATAAGGGTATAGTACTATAATATGTATTCAAGAGGGACAAAGAATCAAACATTTCACTAACACCTGAAGTAAGTGCCAGACAACTGAGGTATCTATAATTAGTAGAGAGAGGAAAGAGGAGACTTCTGTTTAGTCCACTGGTAAAGTAATTATCCTTGGCATTAAGAAGGAATGGAGCTCCCTATAAGTACTTTCTTACAATCATAAAATAGAATTTACTCTTTCATGTTCTTAAAAAAAGGAACAACAACAAAAACCCAGGAGTTGAACAGCCATCAAGGGAATCTGAAAAATGAATGATCTCTTTAAAAAAAAACAAAACAAATTTAACTTTTTCTTGGCATTATAAATCAAGTGGCACTGCAACTAAGAGTCGATATAACCTCTTTAGGATAGATTAAGTCAGGAGAAATGTCTCTTCTTCAGTATCCTAAAATCCATGCTCATTCATTATTTTCTGGCTCCTACTATGTTCTAGATTTCTTGCAAGTGCTAGAGATAGCAGGACAAATAACACATAGCTCTCAAGTGAATGACTTCACAAATTAATAAAGAGAGACACATGAAATAGCAATGGCAGTGGAATGAGGTAAATGCAATGGAGCACAAATAAAGGACCCATAACCCAAAAGAGGAGACTGAGAGGCAGTATCTGAGCTGAGTTCTAATTGGTAACTGAGAAGCAATTTGAGTTTAAAGATAGTGGATTGAATGCAAACATCAACTTCAACTCCTTCCTGAAACCTCACTAAAATACAGCAAATGGTCTTTTAAAAGGGCATACACCCAAAGAGCAAGACAGGAGAGATGACAACATCAAAATTTAGGAAAATGGAAAGCAAATGGATGAGTTGCAACTAACCTACCACCCACTAACTCACTGAGTCCTGAGTCAGTGGTGGGGTAAGCTGAACAGGCTCAGAAATTAGTAGTACGATATGCTTTCTGAAGTTAGGATGGAGATGAGACTGAAAAGAAACTCTTTTTTTTTTTTTTATGTTTATTTCAGAAGCTTTCCTTTTCTATCACAGGGCCTCCATCATACCAGCAAACGCCTGGAGATTTATTCTCCAAAGACACCAGGCATGTTTGTGGACAGGGCACCATGCTGAAAACAGGAATAAATGAAAGTTTGCACACTTAGCAAGACTCCTGCCTAGCTTGCTTTCTTCTGTTGGCTTGCGTAAGGCTGTAAATTAGGTGTATACCATCCCTTAAGAGATTGGAACATCCTTTTTGTAAACTCTGACCTGCGTAAGGGAAAAATCTAAAAATACTAAAATCTGAGACCATCAGGGGATTAGCCAAGCCAGATCAATCTAAGGTGAAGACAACCATCATCAACCTCTCTCATTACCCCCCACACTAATGCCACAGAACTTCTGGGTAAGTTTAATGTGTGACATTAATGACCCATTGGGAGAAATGGAGTTTACACATGGGTACAAAGGAAAAATTATGGTGTTAAAATATTCCTATGAATATAATAAAAAGGAAAAGTATATTGGCAGTCTGAAATATTATAGCAGAGCTAAAAGACCAATGAAAGATTTGTAAGATAAACCTGAGGAAATAACTCAGGAGGTAGAACCAAAAGACAAAGAGATAGTAAATAAAAGGAAAGAAGGAAGGAAGGAAGGAAGGAAAGAAGGAAGGAAGGAAGCAAACAGGCAAAAGTAGAGAAAAGAAAAGGAAAGAAAAAGAAAAGAAGAAAACTAGAGAAACCATCTGGAGTGCCAAATGGCATGACAGAGGCATTCCTGAGAGAGATTAGAGAAAAGGGCATGGAACTGGAATACCTCCTCAGTGACATAATTCAATAAAATTTCTTAGACCAGAAGAATACAAGTTACCGATAAAAGAACCCAATGAGGCTCTAGTACAAAATAATGCATATCATGAAATTCCACAGATCCTTCACATTTGTAAAGAACAAAAGTTTTCCTGGAAAGGGTCAAGCATTAGAATGGCCTTGGTCTTGTCAGGCTTCGCTGCATGCTAGAGGGCACTGGGGCATTGCCTTCTAATTCTGAGGGACATTATTTTGAACTTAAAATTCTATACACAATCAACCTATCAATCAAGAGGGTAGAATGAAGAAATTTTCAGACTAACAAAGTCTCAAAACTTTTTTTTCTACTCAGGAACTTATTTGAGGATACTCTCTTCCAAACAACAACAATGACAAAAGCAGAGGGAGGCATCAAAAAAGAGTATGTATAATAAAGGAAGCTAGAGAACCAAAGCAAGACCCAGAAAGAGGACAATCCCAGGGTACCAGCTGTACAGCTGAACCGAAGAGCAGCCAGTCGAGATTAGAACAGGACAAAGGCTCCAGGAAAGATTTCTATATAAAGTTTAAATTGATGGAAAACCTAATGGGTCTGAATGTGTTAAAAGATTTACGAGATTAGGGGAGAAACAAATACTTGGAATAAGAAAGCAAATGAAAAAGCAAGGGAATTATTAATTTCAGGGAAAACAAAACCTGAGTCTGGAAAGGAAAAGAAAGTATGGTAAGGTATGAGACTCAGTTGTGAGTGGTACTTACATAATCAATATTGTAAACCATTAACACCGATCTAACCAACATCACAAAAGCAATTTAGTCTTCCATTGTGGAAAGTCAAGATGCAATGCCTGAAATAGGAAAACCAAGAACTGGCATGCTATGTAAACATGTGAAAAATTCTGAAAGAATCAGCTAAAACGGGATCCCTGTTGTGGCCTTGAACATCAGAAACGCCCACTAGGTAGGGTGATGTGTGACATTAATGACAGATTTATATTTTTTAAGCCCCTGAAACTTAGGTTTTCTTTTTTGTGTAGTGGAATATATTCCTAAATGATACAAATTCAGGAAGCAGATTTTCTGGATGGTATTGTTTACAGAAATTCTTTACTTTAAAAAATTTTTAATCTCACAATTCACACCAAAAGGGACTACTCAATTATACTGCTGTTACCAACTACCCTTCTTCAGTAATTTTCCCCTCAGAGGCGCCCTGTTCCCCAACACTCACACACTTCCTTTCTCCTCTGCTGACATGCCTGGGGCTTCCTCTGCTCTCAAGCGTTCATTTACTCTGCCCTTTGCCCCAAGCATTATGAAATCAATTACTTATTACACTACTAAGTAATGTTATTTCCTCTCATCCTTTTGTCACTTGGGCTTTGAAAGCAATAGCTCATCCATCTTCTTTTCAGGCCAAGGTGCAAGTAAGTAGGTCTTAAAATCATGACCTCAAGCTAGGTCTAATAAACTGGAACCAGAGGAAGGAGGAGAAGACATTTGTGTCAGTTCCTTGCATTTGGTGGAATTATTTTCTTCGGCAGAAACATGTCACATTCTTTCTTTGTGACAGTCAGAGAGCCCATCACAAGGCTACACAGGGGGCCCGTGACTGCACAGGAGAACCTGGCAATCTCACCATTATCCCTGCACCCCTGGTCGCACTGCTGGAGCCCGATTACCCTTCTCTCCAGGAGAAAAACTCACATCTTCTGCATGGCTTACAGTGCACTCACAGTGTTTGGGTGAAAGAATAAATATCGGGCATTGTGGCAACAATGCCAGTAAAATTCTCATGACATGACGAATGTTCATTTTATTTCTCCCCGTTTTTAGGAAACTGACATATAAATATCTCTTGATTTCTGTTTTCTGTATAATTTTTATTTCCAAACAAGCAAGGGACCGACTTTCCTTGATATATATTTAACTATAATGTTTTCCTTTTCTTAGACTGGACTAGCAAGGAAAGATAACCAGGCCCATTCTCCCAAGTTAGTTATTTTTAAAGTTATTACTGAAAATAAATAAACTATTTTGACTCTGCATAAATGTTCAATTGCTCTATTTTTTAAACCATATGCAAAAATATTTTTATGATACATTATAGTTACTTACAGAACATACAAGAATTACAAACCTACAGTAACTGTTTTTTCATTACACCTCTCTCGGTGTTACTTTTTAAAATATATCCTGCATGTGGGGAAACAATAGAAACCAATCATACTTAAATAAAAATAAATTGCATTTATCTGAAAAATGGCATAGCGTAGAGCCACCTATTATTTTTACATGGTGCACAGAGTCGCATGGAAGGGCCTGGGTTTAATCACGAGAGCTACTGTAAAACACATCTGTGACATCCTCCAACTTAACTCACGCCTACATGAGAGATTGGTACATCTTATGAATTAAACATAAGTCCTGATTTATGTGCGGTTATCCCTCATATCAAAAACTACAGTAGCAGAGCTGTGTCACTGTGAATTCATTTAATGATATTGATGAGATGGCCAGCACAGAGACTGCAAAGTAACTGCCAGTGCATAGCACGAACCTATAAATCACTTCTGCAGAGTGGTTCAGCAATAAATAACAAGTCATTAATTCACGGTAAGTTATGCTAAGAAGCTCAAACTACATATGTACCAGACTGTAAATAAATGCCTCTGGTACAATATTAAAAACAGGCAATGTTTGGCATTAAAACAATTTTATAAGAACAAAAATTCATTGAGCAGAATTAATGCATTGAGGAATTCCCTTGGCAGACAAAAATTAACATAGAATGTTTTTTGAAAAATTGACCCCCAAACTTCTCCCATCTGACCAAAACACATTTCAAGTATTAAATCCAAAGGAAATTTTTTTTAGTGTCCACATTATGAACCTATCCAGTGGGTGATACAATGGTTCTACTGTAAGCCCTTAAATAACCTAATAGCATTTTTATAAAGAATCAGCTGGTGAGAATGAGGTGAGTTATTCAAATGGTTTTGTCTTGTTGTAGCCATAGAACTAGTAAAATAATAGGTAGCTGTGGCCACAGCCTCTTAGCTTTCTTGGGTTAATCAGAAAACACTTGAGTTCAAATGACTTTCACCAACCTCCTCCTTTCCAAGCAGCTACTGCCTAGTAAGTGCTCCCTGACTGGCCTGTCTCCCCATGCCCTCAGAAATCAGTCGCTCAAGCTGCCCAGGGTGACACCGTCGGGCCCCACCTGACTCTGCTGACCCTTGTGTAGATCTCACGCCACACATTCATCTGTCCTGCCTCCTCTGCTCAGAGTGCTGTCTCTGCCACAGGGCTGCTAACCTTTTCCAAAAAAATTCATTTCCAGACTTGCTGTTCACAGGTCATCAACGGATAATTTAATGGGAACAGTTAGAGGAGCAATGTAACTGAAAGTGGTGATTCTACAAATAAGAACCTCGTGCTCTGCACGTCAGACAGGTAAGGGACATATTTTGAGAAAAAGAGGTCCTTTTATTATTGTTAATATAATAATAAACATTATTATTGTAGCTGGCTAACACTGAATTTTCCTGGGATGGAGAGTATGTATATACCTATGGCAAAGACTAATCTTTATTTTTTCTTATTGCTTTGTAATCTGTTCCAAGGAACTCAAAAGAGGTCTCACCCGCAAAGAGTCTTAATCGGATCTTTTACACAGAATCTGCATACAAGTGTCCTAAATGCAGCAGTAGTTTAACCGTATTTCAAACTTATGTCTCATTTTCTGCTTCGTATCATCTCATAGCTTCTTTTGTCATTGCATTCTAGTTCTAGCTTAGCTAACATCCGTGCTTAAAATTACTTCCTTTCTAGATAAATATACTTGCATTTTTAAGCTTCAATTTTGCTGTTTCACTGGTATTTAGTAACAAACACCTCTCCATTTAGCATCATCTGAGAATTTAATTAACTTGCTGTTTTCCCTTGTTTAAGGTCAATAATGAGGATGTGACACTAGTCTCCCTGGACAGTTGCTGGAAAACTGTTCTCTTGCTACACACATGGCCAGTTATCTTCTATGGTCAGTGTTAACTTTTGTTTACTCTTATGGGTAACATCTACATCCTTATCAATTTGAAGTTTCTCAGTAAAACTACACGGGAATTAAGAAAAGATAATAGATAAGAAATAATGCTTTGTCTCTTTATAGTTACTGATACACAGGAATATTATGGAGGCATATACTGAGGCAATTCTTTATGATTTACATCTAAATAAAAGTAACTTTATTGTTGGATGGGGGAACTGAGGCAGAGAAGAAAATAACATCAGAACTTTAACAAATCAACCTGACTACATTTGTCGACTTATTTTTTATTTTATTGTTGTTGTATTACATCCATCCCCTTTTTGCTCCCCTCTGTCCCCCTCCCCACCCACCCATTTCCCCCAAAGTCAATCCCACCTGTTGTCCATGTCCATGGTTCCTTTATACTAGGTTCTTGTCTAAGCTGCTCCCCTTCTTTGCCTCTGCCTCCCCTCTCCCCCCAACCCTGTTCCCCCTGACCACTGCAGGCTTATTCCTTGTATTCATACACTTGGTTCTGTTTTGCTTGTTGTTAGTTTTGCTCATTATTGTCCCGTAATGGGTGAGATCATATGATATTTGTCCTTCCCTGCCTGGCTTATTTCACTAAGCATAATACTCTCCAGTTCCATCCATGTTGTTGCAAAGGGTATGTCGACTTATTTTAAGGGGAACATAATATTATTTTAAAAGTCACTGTATGTGCACATACACGTACAATGCTTCATTACTTGGACATAGTTGGGAAACTGGATTTCCACATAAGCAAATTTTCCAGGTTAGTCCAAAAACACAAAGCTTAGGCCACGAGCATAATGAGAAAATCCTAAACTTGGAGCACAAATAATATGTCAGCAAGACTGTTTTTAAGAAAAGAGAAAAGGCTTGAGGATCTCTGTTTTCTGTATTTTTCTTGTCTTTGTTTTCTCTATTTTTCTACTGTAACATGTCAGTTTAGACTCCTTTTCTCTTTTCTTTAAAATTTTTAACTTCTCTTTTTCCCTCAATATTGGTTTTTCTAAACACTCAAAACAAAGGTTATTCACTGTTTCTATATCAGTAGACTCCAGACTATAATATTTTTAAATGAGTTACTTTTTTGTTTCTTGTTCTACATTTACATATAGTAATAATGAACTTTGGGTAGTTATCGGGAAAGAATTGATTAAAAACCCAAACTGGCCCAGGTTGAACCTGAGCTACCGTGCTGCGTCTACCAGGATAAACTAGCTCTATAACGAACACGCTATTTAACAGCTCAGGCCTCTGATTCTTCATCTGTAAAATGGAGATAATAATACTGCTTATTTCATAAGATTTTTGTGAGATTAAATAAGAAGAATAAGGTAAAAACCCTAGCGCGATGGATGGCACACTGAAAAATTCTTGGAAAATCATATGTTCTTAAATAAGAATAAGAATGGATAATCTGGCAAAAGCTGTTTTCTGATTTGGAAGGTTGTCCTGATTGACTTACAAACAAATGAGAATTAAATTTTATATATTTATTAGTTAGTCCTACACATTTAACGAATGACCTTATTGGAAAGAATAGTTACCTGAACTTGAGCCTTTCCAGATAACCCAGAATATAAGTCTATGTAGCTTATTAAATAGATCCAAATAAAATATCCCCATTTTCATCAGCAATTGAGGGTCAGTATTAAGGTTATACTTCACTGTCTTACTGCATTATTAACAGGCGAAGGAAACCTAGAGAGCAGAAGGGTGGACCTCAGCCCTCTGAGGCCCCAGGCAGCCAATGAGCTGAAGGACCAGCTCAGTGTGGCGAGGAGGGAAGAAGACTTGGATGCTCCTGTGAGCTTTCACCATCCAGCTCAATTACACTGAATTAACCTTTCTGGGTCTTGGTTTTCTCATCTTTCAAATGAAATATTCGATCTTTTTAGGTGCTCTTAGAACTTCAAGTTACGGTACGTTAAAAACTTGGCTTTTATCAATTCACCTTCATGACAACATTTCCAAAAAGTTCATTTATATGCCTTAGTCCAGAGGAATGGCTGGTTGCAAAGGCAATTGGTACAGAGAGATCTGGGTGAGGTCACTGGGAGAAGCACGAGGGGCTACAGGAGAAGTCTACAGATGCGATGGGAAGCTGTCTAGGACGGGACCCGCTGAGAAGCTGATACTTCCTGAGTCAATGGAAATAAAGGGAGGACGGGCTCTGTGGCTCACTCTTTTCCAGTTCCTGAGCTGGCTCTCCCAGGCTCTGGCTCTTCTTCCTTGGAGATGCTGGAGGGTGGTGCTGCAGCTGCCTGCATTTCCCAGCAGGCGGAATCTTGGATGGGAGGGAACTCTAGGCACAGCCTAGGATCAGGCTGGCCTGGCAGAGGGTGGCAGGTTTATTTTCTGGGTGTTCTAGACAGAACAGGCTCTGAGGCAGAAGCCTGCCATTCTTCTAAAATTGTGGCTTTTGTGTATTATGTTGTTTTAGTTTGTAAACTAACCTTAACAGAAATTAACAGGGAAAGAATAGGAAAAGATAGGTGTTTGATATCAATTAAAGCCTTAATTGATAGGCTTAAGTGATTAAAGCAGTATCTTGATAGGTTTAAGCAACTGCTTTTGAATAAAGATTCCTTTCCTTTGTCACCAAACCTTTGCCTCTGGAATTTGGCCTAGAGAATGATGGTAGGAGGCAAGACCCCAATTTGCTGTTTGGTAGCATAATTATGGATGGCAGTGAAAAAACATCCCAAAAGCAATGCTTACGATAAAATACATATGTTGGAATCTTTCCATTATCGACTTTCAGCTGTCCAACTATTATATATTATACAACTTAATATACTGAAAAGATTTGTTTATGAAAGTAATTGAATTTGTGGGAACACAGATATCATAGAGCTATTTCTGAGTTGATTTTGCTATGGAATTTTTTCCCATTTGCATTTGAATTGAGTAATTCAGTTCTCAGCCATACAATTATAATTTGGTTAATATCTGACGTACCCATTTGATGATGTCATTAAAAAATTCATTCTTTCCAGGGAAACGAAACAAGTTTTTAACCATATGTTGAAATTTCTAAGACTAGCAGCTGGGGAGACATCCTTAAGGTATAAATTTCCTCCAATTTAAAGTAAATGAGTTTAATTTGAGATATCAAGTAAAAAGTAAGTTATGTATAATATTTTAAGCATATAAATATCATTATTATATTAATTATAGTTTTATTAATTTAAACAGTTAATTTGCCAATGACTCATACTTCTTGGTCAAATACTATTATTGGACATTGTGACAATTTTATACTTAAAAATAAAACTTCTGTGGATTAGCATTATGAGTTGTGGGAAGTCATACTTGTGACTGGCAAAGATGCAACAAATGTGCTATAATAATATCAGCTTTGATAGTTTTTTAAAATTTAATTTATTGTTGTTGTATTACATTCATCCCATTCCTCACCCGCCCACTCTCCCCTTGATAGTTTCTTTGTAAGTCAAATGTATAAACCTAAAGACATTTTAAGTTGGCACACCAAAGTATCTTACTTTGAAAATATCCAGGAGAACACAGCATTTTATACAGATGCTCATTATCCAAGTCCATCCTCATCCCTAGTTTCTATGCTGAAAAGCTCTATGTAACTGGATTTAAAACAACGAACATGGATTTCAAAGGTATTTTATATTTAAATCCCAATTAAATCTTTCATTAAAATTACATTTTTAAGTTCTCATGTAAAAATGCCCTTTAAGTTGAACTGATTTATATCCTCTTAAAAAAAATGACCAACATAGTATCAGAGGCATAGAAGCATGGAACAGACTGGCAGCTGCAAGAGGGGAGAGGGAAGGCGGGAACTGGTTGAAAGGTGAAGGGATTAGTCAAAGGAAATATATGCATGGCCCACGGACTTACACAATGGTGAGGGAATTGACTATTGGAATGGAGGGCAGGATAAGTGAAGGGGGACAAAGAGGCAGAAATTGGGACAACTGTAATAACAAAGAATAAAATATTTAAAAGGAAAAAATGATACTTCTGTGTGCTCTAAATTTTCATCTTCATTTTTTCAATGTAGAATTAGCAAAAAGGGGCTATGGTGTTCAAGACAGGTGTCATCACATAAAAAATCAAGAAAATATAAATCACCTCTTAATTTGCATAAAATATTAAAAAGATCATATGCAGGAAGTTATCTCCCAAAAGAAAACATAATGATTTCTAGTGATTATCCAGAACTTCTTTCTCTGGAAATGCACATACACACACTTTCCACGGTTCTTCTTTATCATTGATCCAGTATAGCCTAAACACAAAAATAATTTTACATAATGTGGCACCACTATTCTAGAGATTATTGCTTGAAAAGATTATCATTGTCTCTACTCTTTCCAATGACCCTTGAAAGAGTTCCTAGAATTTGGGGAGATCATGTAAGCCACAATAACATTTTTGATTTCTTCAAGATATAGTCCATAATTGCTCCTTGAGTCTTCCTCTTAAAATAGAACTGATAACTTACTCATAGACTATTATTTTCTAATAACAGCTAAAGTTATTTTTCCTTGCTTACATTTCTTTAAATTTGTCTACATATTGATACTGATTTTGCCACTCTTCTGCTCATATTTTCAATGTCAACTTACTACTTATTTACATCTAATTAGCATTTCACTCCCCAAAAACCTAGTGTTACCCATAAACTTGAATATTTTGTTGTGAATTCTCACTTCTAAGTGATTTATAAATCAATGATATGAGACCAAGGGGAGACATACTCAAAGTAGCAGTCCAAGGTTCTAAATATATGGTCAGGCCCTCTCTATTTAAGGTCATGCTCTTCTTTTAATATAGCAAAAACAGAGATAAAGGTGAAGAAATACTTTTTTACCCAGGTGAAAAAAACATCTAGCCTAAGATTCTTCTACATGGTTTAAGTGGTCAATATTAATCACACTCAAATTTGTGTTTGTAAAATGAACCATGTGATCTAACAATTGGCAGGATTTCCTTTGGAAAAAGCTTAAGGATATTTATATTAAGAATTTACTTTACCAGTAAAGACTAACTATAATATGAAATAAAGGATAGATAATGACAATGTCATAATAAAAAAGCATTAATAGAAATATATGTTTCATCATTTGTGACAATTTTAAAGACCTATAACCATTAAATAATTAAGTAATTAGGAGGTAAGCATTTACACAATATATTATAGCCAAATTTCATTTATTAGTGAAATTTACATTGTTTTTCTTATAAAATATAAAATTAAAATGTCACATTCAAATTTTACATCTGAAATAACAATGATTATTTTTCAAATATAAACATTAGACTAAGAGGTTTATTCACTACTGATTAGTTACTTGAAAGACTATGTATTCTAGGGAGTATTGGAAAAGGGACAGAATGTGTTGCTTTTCCATTGAATTAGTTTGTCTTAAAAAACTGACATTTAAAAGACATTTATTGAAATTTAACAATAGAACAAAAACTTTTGTTATGTTTTTTTAAAGCAATGACTAGATAATTAGAACAATGACAAGGAAAACAGCATTTATCTTAACCTGTGAATAATTATCAAATATTATTTTATAGTACTACTGTTAAAAATTGAAAAGTTAATTTCTATTAGTCTTTATAATGCTGGCCTTAGCACAAAAATTATAATATAATTTTATTTTAATTTGATTGACTTTATGGCTTAGCTTTTCATTTTAATCAGGTTGACTTTATAATTAGCTCTATTATGACAATAATATATTTTCATAATTAGGAGTACACAAAAATTATTAACAAAAAGTAAAGCTGTTACAATAGTGAATACTAGAAGCAAGCAAAATGTCCATAAATAAGGGACTGATTAAATACATTATAGTACAGACATAGAATAGAATACTATCCAGATGATACCATAGGTGGGTATTTATTGGAATGACATATATAATGTGATGTTAGGGTTTTTTTAAAGCTAGATTATAAAATAGAATGTATGGTAGAACCCCAATTTTATAAGAAGTAAAATTGAACAAACAGTATTATAGTTGTTTGTATGAAAAACACAATATTTAATTAATAATAATACAAGAATAAACTCTGTTTTTGTATACTCACAACTATAACCATGCTGCCCCTACCCTCCAGCCCTGTATACTAACATTTAGAGAAATACATACCAAGATACTGAGTTTCTTATTTCTGAGATAGTAGGAACATACATGTGTGTGTGTGTATGTGTGTGCAAGTAGAGATGCAAGTGTGAATGTATGTGTATATGCATCTTTTCTTCAATAAATGAGCATTGCTTTTACAATTATAAAATATTTTAAAACATTTTAATAAGAAGTAGTATTTATTGTTAAGTTAAAATGTAAAAAGCAATATCTATTTGAGGTATATATTTGTTTAGTGTCATTCTTTTATATTGTAAATCCAAACAAAGGCTTTTTACATTTTGACCCAAACATGAAACCAGAAAGCCAAAATTAATGATATTTAAAAAAAAAAAAAAAAAGGAAAACTCAAAATGACAATGTCTGAAACAATAGCATGAAAAAAGTATGTGTTCAAAATACAACCTTTGAATTAAAAATATAGGATAGGTACCTTTCAAAGTCTTATTTGGAGTTACCAAAGTGCAATAAGGAATTGAAGTTACAGAATAAACACTCCTTGAGAGAAAACTATGATTCCCTTTGCACTTAGAAGAGCTCATTTCACTTTGCTCCAAGTGAGCCATTTGGAAACCTCCGCTTGCTACTTACCTGTATGGGATATCTGCACAACGTACTTAAGATCCATTTTAGGAAATAAAGAAACCTATGTTTTTGTAGTAAAACATACAATTGAAAAATCAGTAATTAGTCTCCTTGCACTAATGACTTAACACAGTTATTTATACTCTGCTTTTTCTAGTGGGTTTTTATTTTTCCTTATGTCCATTAATATTGCTTTAATTCCTTACATCAAAGATCTTTAAACAGAAACAAACACCAAACCAATTCTTCTATTTATAAGTTCTGATGGTAGACAGTAATAAAGGTTCAACTGCTCATTTACAAGAGCAAAACTATCCATTTGAACATATTTTAAAAAGCAATCTTCAATGTGGCATTTACTGTAAATTAGAAAGTTCAAAAGATATACAATCTTACTTAATTTTTAGAGTCAAATGCAACCATTCAAAATATCCTAAGATGTATTTGTTTAGATTTCTCTACCAAAGTATAAAAATATTAATAGTATTTCAACACCAGAAAATAATGAGTGTCATAGTTGATATAATATTTAAAAGACAAAATTTTCACCTAATATGATTGTAGGTACATTTTTTTTGTTCCAGTTTTCCCTCCCTGACACAAAATGATTCCATGCCAAATCCCTTAAATTCCTCTTTTGAAGTTTAAAATTAAATCCCATGATTGCTCTTCTATAATCCCCCATCTTTTAAAAAATGCAAAATATGCTTATACTATTTGAGAAATCATGAAATTCCCAAATAACCTATGTCAGTGTGTGCTATGCTTTTAAAAATACAAGCCACAAACTCATTCTCTAAAAAGCTATTCAAGGAGTCTAATTCTATAATTAATATGAACAAGGTAACATTTTTCTTTAAATGTCCATTCGCAATGTTAAATTAATGTTAGATTTTAAAGAATATCCATGGAAATACACAAGACATACACATTGATTCTGATGAAATTCATTATGAGCAACTCTATTATACTGATAGGCAAATGAATTCTTAATAACAAGGCACTTGGTGTGTTATCCAGAACTGAGGTTGACAAGAACACCACTTAGCTTCACTTTCTAATAATACAGCAAGTAACTGATGAAGCACATATACTTTTCAATTTGGAAGAAAAAATGTAAAGGAAATGGTGTTTCACCAAACCTTTTTAATATAGTCTGTTTCCTGTACACGCTTATCAAAGGTTTGGCTCTTTTGTAAGCTCATTTTGCCCTTACCATCAGAAGTCCATAAGAGATGCTGGAATAATTAAAAACCTATCACTATAGACTCCTCCATCATATTACAGACTAGGAAATGAAGGCGGTTATGGGTGTCCTTGTGTCACTTTATCCATCTCTTTGTGGTTAACATGTAGGCTTTAATGTGCATCCTTGGACCCCTCCTCCGGCAGAAAGCCTGTCTCTGGGGATCACTTGCAGAAAATAGGACATTGAGTCCATAATTAAAGTAATCTCTTTCCAGGCAGATGCTGCGGTTGGCTCTGTTATCACATATTACAAAAAGCATCTTGAGAGTTGTAAAATGTGCAGCAAATAGCTCTGGAGATGAAAAACAGCCATTTTTCATCTAATTTTGATCCATAGACATGTAAGCAGTGTATTGCCACGTTTTTGGGTTTGAGCCCAACCACTACTACTGGTGCTGAGATGAGGCAGGCAGCAACCAAAATGAAAGAATACTTTAGCTTTTATCCTCAAAGTGAGAAAAGCTCTTTTGTAACCATCTTTGCATTTAGCAAATAAGGATACCATCTAAAATCTGAGTATTAACGCCTGCAGGCAGATTTAGAAGAAAGGCTTATGTATACAGCCATACTTCCAAAATATTTGCTTAAGTTAAAACCAAGGGTTGATTAAGGGACCAATCACTTAGCTCCTTTGCAACTACAGTGTACATTTTTAATTTGAAGCAATTCTACTGTTTATCTTTCTTACACTATTTTAGGATATTTCTCTTTGAAATATGTCAGCTGAGATAACTAACATGCCTGTGTAATTCATAATCCTTTCTATAAATGCTAGTAGTGGAAACAAATGGAGAAGATTTGACTAACACATTTTTGTTTCCAGCTTAGGACTTCTCAATGTGCTAACCAAAATCTGACCTCAATACTGTTAAAATAGAGATGGAAATGATTTTGTTTAATACTTATTTCTCAGTACTAAATAAGACAACATCTGAATATGAACTGATTCATTTTTAAAGAGGTTATCTTAGAACTCCAGAAAATATGTGGTTTAAATTTTTTATTTCCTCAAAATGTGTATGTGTGTGTTTTAAGTTTTAACAGTAAAGTTTTACATAGGCTTGGTCTTTTCAATTAAAAAAATTATCATTAATAATGTTAACTTTCATATTTTACATTAATCTAAATAAAATTCAAAATAAAAATTGTAATGTAATTGACACTAGAAATGTTTGTAATCCAGCATTTAAGCCCTCAGAATTACTAATTAGAAGAGATATTTATGTAATATCACTTTATTAGATAAAAATAAACTTCAAATAAAAATTTTAAAGTATTGATAAAAGTTTGCAAAGTGACAAAATTGGTATTTACAGAGCAGCAAAAGTGTTATAAAGTAAACTAGCACCAGTGCATGCCTGGAATTTTAAATAGCATAGTATAAATCCTAATTCTCTAACACAATCTTCTGGTATATTTGTGCATTCACACATTATTTTCACTCATGTGTTCATTCATCCATTCAGCCAATAATTAGAGAATTTCTGTCCAAATATAACATATAATTAAACTATTAGAAAATATGTACTCAGTCCTGGCTGGTAGCATAGTGAATAAGGCACCAGCCTGAAAACCCAAAGGTCGCTGGTTCTATTCCCCAGCCAGGGCACATAACTCGGTTGCAAGCCAGGTTTCCAGCCAGGTCCGTGGCTGGAAGCAGGTGAAAGGCAACCATACATTGATGTTTCTCTCCCTCTCTGCCTCTTTCCCTTCCTCTCTCTCTGGAAATAATAAATAAAATCTTAAAAAAAGAAGAAGAAGAAGAAGAAAAAGATAACATATACTCAGTATTCTGCCAACACAGAAGTAGTTTCAATTTTGTGTTTTTTCAACTCTGTCTATATGGACATTATTTTGCTCTTAGCTAATTACACTTTATCTCAAATATTACTATTTTTTATGTTTTGTCTGATGTTAACATAGTGACATAAACTTTCTTTTCCTTAGCATTGTCCTGATATGTCTTTTTCCTCTTTTTTTTTTTTTTTTTTTAACGTATAGTTGCCTTTCACTAGCCTCCAGCTACAGATCTGGCTGGAGACCTGACTTGCAACCTGGTTATGTGCCCTGGCTGGGAATCAAACCAGCGACCTTTGGGTTCGCAGGTAGGTGCCTTATCC
This sequence comes from Noctilio leporinus, assembly GCA_004026585.1. Taxonomy (NCBI): domain Eukaryota; kingdom Metazoa; phylum Chordata; class Mammalia; order Chiroptera; family Noctilionidae; genus Noctilio; species Noctilio leporinus. The sequence goes on along the minus strand of PVIW01003432.1, from coordinate 45,132 downwards.
ACTGTGCCACCAACCAGGACTGATTTTTCTTTTACTTTAAATGTTTTTGTGCTATTACATTTAGGTTTGTCTTTTGGAAGCAATATATTGCTAGATTTTTGAATTTGCATTCTAAAAGTCAGAGTGTTTTAACTGGTAAATGTACTCTGTTTACATTTAGTGTAAATATATATATACATATATATATATGTATATATTTATATATTTGATTTTCTTATGCTTTTTATATTTGTCTTTTTCTCTTTTCTCTGATGAATTAATTTTTTTGATCTTTTTACTATCCCCTCCTCTATTTTGAAAGCTATATTTTTATTTCTGTTTTATACATTTAAGCTTTTAACAATTATCTTCAATTAAGCCTACAATGTTCTTCCAGAATAACTGGGGGACCAGAGAAAACTTTAATACCAATTTCCCTCCAACTTATATATCCAATAATTTGTGTATTCAATGCCTACTTAAGAGTTTCTGATATGCTTACATTATTAATTATTGCATCACATCATTATTTCATTTACCCTATATATTTTTTGTGAGTTTTTTACTGAAGCACATTCTTTAAAAACTTGCTTTAAAATGATCTGTGTACAATGAAAATACGCAAACCTATTTTTTAAAATATCTTTACATATTTGTGACACTTGACTGACAATTTATCTAGGTATAGAATTCTAAAATGACAATTACATTCCGTCCCCATTTTGAAGATCTGTTTCACTGTCTTCTGGCATATCTTGTTGCTGATAAGACAACCACACCAAATTTAACTTTCAAGCAACCTGTCTTTTCTCTTTGGTTGCCTTTGAAATTTTCTTTGTCTTTGATATTCTGAAGGCTCACTACGATCTATATCAAAGCTAATTTATTTCATTTATCTTTTTTAGATAGCAAAGACTCACTCCTTCCTTAATTCTAAAAAATGCTCTATGCCTGTTTTCATTTTTCCCTTCTTTCCTTATAAAACTGCTGTGGAATGTTAATTTCTTAACTTGGTGTTCTGTACTAGATTAATATTGTAAAATCAGACTCCTCAGATTCCCAGAGTTTTTGTTTCCCATAAGTGGCCAAAGGCTCCTGTAAGATGACAAGCCTCTGTGATGCGACAATACTTGAGGCTCCAGACTTTGTGCTGTATGCCCAGTTCCAGCTCCCACTTCTCCATACTTCCTGCTATACTGCTTCAGGCCCACTCTGGTTAAAATTCTAGGCTTGAGACCTAAATCTAGGCTTAGAGTACTTGTAGGTAACCATAATGTCAGCTCTCACTCACTGATCCAGCTTTCTCCTGGTACCTCATGTTTTCCCTTTCTTTCAAACCAATATGTAGATAGATAGGTGACAGATAAATAGATAGATAGATAGATAGATATAAATATATCTGTCCAGAAGTTACCCAGCCATCCACTATGAAAAATACAGACATTTATTAAAGAAAATAGAATAAACCTTTTACATAGGACAATGATGTCTCAGTCCCCTTCGAAACAAGCACGTTAGGACCTCACACAGTTCTCCCATTTGCCATCAGCTGCCCTGTCATATTTTCCTGAATCTCATCAATGGTCTGAAATCTCTTTTCTTAGAAAGGTGATTTTAGTTTTGGGAAAAGGCAAAAGTCACAGAACACCAACTTTGGGCTACAGGTGTCAGGGACTTCCCTAGGTGATTTGATGTTTCACTGAAAAACTCTGCACTAGATGTGACTCATGAGCAGGTGCATTGTTGTGATGAAGCTGCCAATCACCCATTGCGCATAGCTGTGGCCTTCTGAATCAATGGAATAGTTTCTACAGAGGAATGTTCAAGCTTAACGCAAATTTTGATGCAGAGTTGTTGCTCTACTCGCTCAGTCATTTTGAATGTGATTGCCACACAGTACACAAACTCATAGATATGAAGAACAAACTAGGGTTGCCAGATGGGAGAGGAGTTAGGGGGATGGATGAAAAAAGTGAAAAGATTCACAAGTATAAATTGGCAGTTACAAAATCGTCATGAGGATGTAAAGTACAGAACAAGGGATATAGTCAATAATGTTAATAATTATGTATGGTGCCAGATGGGTAGTAGAATTATTGGGGGATCACTAAGTAAATAAATTATGTAACTGACTAACCATGATGCTGTACACTTGAAACTACAATAGTAGTATAGGGTTGTATGTCAACTAAAATTGAAAAATAATATAAGATAAAGTTATAGAATCAAACATCTTTATAAATTTTAAATGTGTATTAAAATAAAATATAGATGATGATGTGTATTGGAGGAGAGACCCAAAAAAACTCAGAATTACCTTCTGGAGGGCAATCCCCTTGTGGAACAGGCTTCCTCAGCTAGGTGAGTGTCCTGGGAACCATCTGTATCAGTGCGCCAGCTGGCACTGTTGTGAGAGGCTGAGTGAGTTCAGCTTCAGTAAATATTTTTGAATACTTTTCAAATGCATTTTGGGTAATTTATTAGCTCATATCTGCCCACACCATGCTAAGTTTCAGCATTTTTTGACCAAAAATGGCATGACCCCTTTGCCATACCCTCCCTATTCATCCAATCTCATAAGCAACTTTTATCTTTGTTTCCCCAGATGAAAAAAGTCTTCAAAGGGAACATTTTGCTGATGTGGAAAAGGTGAAGAAAAAAAAATAGCAGAAGCACTAAAAGTTTTTGATGAGTTCAAAAACTGTTTTGATAAGTGGGAAAAAGGTCCTGATAGGTGTATTGCATCAAATGGAGGTATTTTCAGGGTGACTGAAGTTTGAACATATAAGAATAAATACATAATTTTTAATAAATAAATTTTGGTTTTGGGGGGTCCCCCTCATACTACTCTGATAGGTAACATTTGTGAGTAAATTTATTATATTTATATGACAAACTGCATGGAAAATATAAAACAATATTATCTGGAGAAACAGTTAAAATGTTATTGTATATTTGTAATAATACCTAATATTTAGAGATATTACTAAAAGCAGAGCTAAATAAAATATATTATCATGGTGACTGTATTGGCAAACCAGGTTTTGTTATCATGACAAAAACTTACTCACCTGTTTTTCAGATATCTTTGTCATCACTATTTTTGACTGTGTAGGCAGTTTGAAAAAAAAAAAATTGCACTTGAAGCTTCTAAACCTGGTTCCATCAATTCTCCTAACAGAGAAATAATCCAAATACTTGCCTGTTACTCATTTAGGAAATTTCTGTCAGATATGGAGAATTACTAATAATTGTAACACATAAACCTTTTAGATTTACAGATGTTGGTCTTTTGCTTTCAGAAATGTTCTATGCTGTGCTAAGTAAGAAGTGCTGAATGGAATAGTATCCCTTGTAAACCACAGGCCTTGTAATAAGGAGCATCTCATGGATTACAAACCTTAGCTCATTTACTTAAATCCCCTCCACCAATTATGATTCCTTTACATGAAGAAATGGAAGAAGGGAAAGATAAATCTGCCACAGAGTTTTAGTTTTTGTTTTTGTTGGGGTTTGTGTGTGTGTGTGGGGGGGGGGTGCCTCTAAACTTAATATTAGGAAACTAGTATTTTTATCTAAAAAAGGCATGGATTAAATAAACTAACTAATTCTGTAACTATTTGCTGTGAGATAGAATGACAAAGATGCAGATTTATCTCTGGTCCCTAGTTTAAAATAGTTCATTATGGAAATAGAAAAACCTTCTCACTATAAAGCAGTTTCACTTCTGTGATGGTTTTATTATTTTGATGGAAAGAAAAGTGTCATAGTGAAAATCTAGCAGGTTTTCCTAATATAACCAGTGCTATTTAACCTGGCTTTCTGGAAGAAGTAGGAGATAAGGGAGGGGAGGGGAAAAAAGACAAAAAAATGAATAAAGTAGTTTTACCTATTGAATATCTGTTAATTTTTTAAAAATATGTTGTATAGTTAACATAAAAATAATTTCTTCACATCTTCCTAGAGATTAATGGACAAATCTTGTTTCAGCATTTTACCACACTCTATAAAATTAAAAATTAAATCTCCAGGAAGCATTTTGACCTCATTTGCCAAAATGTTGGTAAATAAGAACACACATTAGTCCCTGAACTTAGACTGTCTCCTTCTCCAAGCCTCATTGGTTATAGCTTGGATGAAAAACAGGAGTCTATGGGGAAGTGAGAACCATGTTAGGCTCCTGGCCATCAAATTTACTAAATTTTTTTTATCCTCACCCAAGGACATTTTTTATTGCTTGCAGAGAGACAGGAGGAGAGAGAGAGAAACAGAGAAAGACATCAATGTGAGAGAGAAACATCGATTGGTTGCCTCCTTATATGTGCCCAATAGGGGATTGAACCTGCAACCTGGGTGTGTGACCTGGCTGGGAACTGAACCCACAACTTTTCAGTCTACGGGAGGATGGGCCAATGAAGTGAGTCATGCGGGCCAGGGTTCCTAGCCATCAAATTTAAGATAGATAGTATTTTTATCTTGTCATTCAAAGGCACATTTTTGAGCAGCGCTGAAATAATTGTTTCAATTTGGAATATGTCTGTTTGAAAAAAAGGAAACTGAACTATCAGAAATAAAACAGATTTTTGATTTAAGAGAAATAAAATTCCTCCTTTGGTTTTATTGAACAGTGTGGATGTGGTCATTTCTGCTTCACATGAAAATTAATTCATTTTTGCAGTAAGCTATATATAACCTAGAAAGTACAGTATCATGTATAAATAGTGTCACTATGAACATAGGGGTGCATTAGTTTCCACAGACATGGACAATAGTGAAAAAATTGGCTGTGGGAGTGGGGGTTGTGATGGGTGGAGGTGGGCAAAGGGGGTAAAACTTGGGACAACTTAATAGAATAACAATAAAAATGATTTCATTAAAATATGTGCAGTATCAACCTTTATATATAGGTCTGAATTCACTTCTAATAAATGCACCCATGGGCTTATTTCAAATGCTTAAGCAGTATGGCAAACATATCTGTGTTGTTTTCTTCTGATAGATGGAAATAGACAAGCAAACACACACTCCTTCCTAAAGAGTCCTCTAGACAACCTGGAACAACTCTGATCAAAAAGTAAAGGCATCTGAGATACACTAAGGCAGCATTTCAAATCTCTGTATCTGCATTGGTTCAAGACTGCCTGGTATTCAGAAACTGCTAGTGTCTTCATTGTTTTATGTTACTTTTTGTCTTCTTGTTCAGTGTAGTTTTAAATAAATCAAGGGAAGAACTCTCTTTAAAATATCAAATGCTCAAATATAATTCACCTTTGAACATTTTTGCAGACCTGAGTTTTCTTTGTTGGTGTTTTAGTACATTAAATAGAATATTGCTTGGTAATCCTATTCTAAGAATAGTTTTGCTTTTAAAATAATTTTTAAAGTTTTCCATTATTGTTGCTGTATACTATATTAGTTTCTGTGATCAGACATTTATATAACTTACAAAGTGATCACCCCCATAAATCTAGTATTCATCTGACACCATAGTAGTTATTACAATATTATTAACTATATTCCCTATGCTGTACTTTACATCCCCATGACTATTCTGTAAATGCCAATTTGTATTTCTTAATTCCTTCATCTTTTTCACCCATTCCCCCAACCTCTGCGTCATTTACTTTACTGTTAATTCCCTGTAATGTATTCTTTGTTTCAGTTATTATATTTTCATTTCTCACTGGTTCTGTTTTATGTTATCTACCTTCATTTTTTAAATTTTATTTATTATTTTTAGGGAGAGGAGAAGGGAGAGAGGCAGAGAGGGAGAGAGACATCAATGTATGGTTGTCTTTCACCTGCCTCCAGCCACGGATCTGGCTGGAGACCTGGCTTGCAACCTGGTTATGTGCCCTGGCTGGGGATTGAACCAGCTACCTTTGGGTTTGCAGGCTGGCACCTTACCCACTGTGCCACCAGCCAGGCATTTTTATTTTTCTTGTCTCTTTGTTGAAGCCTCATTAAGTTCATCAGCTCCTCCCCTAAATTCACTGAGCATTCTTATAAACCATGTTTTGAATTCTGCATCTGGTAAATTACTTGTTTCCATTTTGTTTAGTTCTTTTTCTGGAGTTTTGTTCTATTCATCAATTTGAGAGCTATTTCTTTGTCTCCTCATTTTGGCTGTCTCCTTGTATTTGTCTCTATGTATTAGGTAGAGAAATTACATATCCCAGTCTTGGTAGAGTGACCTTAAAAGAAGGTGTCCTCTATGGTCCAGTGGCACAGCATCTTTGTTCATCTGAGCTGTGCACTCCATCTGCACCCCCTGTGTAGGCCACGTGCACTGTCCTGCTGTAGTTGACTCCTGACTGCTGTTGGCATGTCAATGTGAGAGGCTTACCCCCACCCCCAAGCCAATTGGCTGTGAGAACTGGCTGTGACCACCACTCAGGATTTTTCCTGTAGGGGCTGACCCCATGCAGCAGAACTTGCCTTCAGTGGGGTTCTAGTGCCCTCTGAATCCACCCTTGCTGGACAATTTAATTCCTTTCCTTATGTCCCTGGAGCCTTTCAAGCTGCTGACCCAATGCTGGAGCTCAGAGGGAGTGAGTCTGAGTAAGTCGGTGTAAGGACCCTTTAGATGACCACCTGGGTCTTCAGAAAACCTCCATCTTACTCAGCTACAATCCCCATGGGCTTTTGTCAGAAGTTATGAGAACTTCTCTGCATGGCGTTGGAACCCTGGGCAGGGCAGCCTGGTGTGGTGGGGCTGGGATGTCTCGCTCTCAGGGGGCACCTCCGCAGCAACAATTTTTAACACCACTCGTGGGTGTAGGACCAGCCTGTTCAACATTTATGCTCTTCTTAGTTGTAATTCTGATGTGGTTGTGGGAGGATGCATGTCCTGCATTTATCTAGCCCACCATCTTGACTGGGAAGACTCTTTTCTCAGTTTTGAGGGAGTTTACTTAAGAGTTAAATTGTCGCTAATTTGGGCACCAATTTGGTCTTCTTCTATGTTCCACTTTTTATTCTAAAATTATGTCAGCTTATCTGTCTAAGCAGTTAAACCTAAATCTGATGGTGATAAATTTTGCTTTTAATTCACATTCTCTCCCTATCTAGAATTCCCTTGTGACAAAGAATGATATATAATCAGCATTCAAAGAATGGATGTACATCATACATATCAAGATGAAACCCATGTTAATGTGTTTTGCATATTTCAGAAGTTTAAATCAGTGCCTCTCGATATTTGAATGATAGGAAACATGAGGGCACTTTAAAAAGTTGAGTGATTCTGATACCACACTGCAAACTCAATTAAATTTCATTGTATTGATACCATGGATATTTTACCCTGATAAAATAGGTTAGTGATTATTTTAAAGGCAACAGCAATAAAGTGGCAAAAACTACCTGCTTGAAACTGGACTGTCTTCTGACTCTAGACTGTCACTCAATTGTTGAATTACATTAGGCAAGTTATTTAACATGACTGTACTTCAATTTCCTCATCTGTAAACTGAGGCAGAATTCTCATAGAAGAATTATTATAAGAATAAAGTGGATTATAAAATGTAAACAAACAGTGGCTGGCATATTGGAAATTTTCAAAAAAAATATTAATTAATGTTGTAATTGTTATTTTGCAACTGCCTTTCACAAGCAGCTTCTAACTAATATTTAGGTTTGGATGATTTGGATATTTCCTTCATTCCTTCCTTTCTTCCCCCTATTCCCTTGCACTTTTCCTTCCCTTTTGCCTCTCCTCCTTCTCTTCTTCCTTTTCTTCCTCCTTCTCTTCTACTCCCTTCTCCTTTTGTTCCACCTCCTTTTCCTCCTCTTCTTCCTCCATCTCTTCTCTCCATGCCCCCTCCTAACCCTTAGGATTTTGGGGGGGCAATTTACATCCAAAAAGTTTGGATAATTTAGGGCCTCTTTTAACTTCAGGCTTACTAGTCACTAAAGACTAATCAAATATAAAAGTAAAAGCAAACTATACTGTCATAAGATCTGGATATCATGCAGATCTCTGAGTGAAATTATCACTTGAAATGTTATCAACAGGTGTCACAAAATTAATGATAAAATAACTTTAATTACTTATCCATTTAAAACATATGTACCAGTACAGCCAGCAACTTTATCCTTAGAACATCCTTTTTCTCTATATCTCTCACTTGATTATTTTTAATGAGAAAGGCAGTAAAGAAAAATAAAGAAAAAGAAAAAGACAGCCCAAACTACTTTATGGCTAAGTGGTTTAGCAATAAAACCTGGTTTATTTTCTTACAATATGTTCTTCTTTGGGAAAGACATGCACATTATGTAATTGTTTGGGATTTCAGTTCAAAAGTTCCATAATTCTTACTATGAGATTTTTAAAAAGGGTTTAAATTGATAAGTGGATTTTAAATTAACAGAATTTACATTATACACCAGCTGTTCTAATATGAGATTACAGAATTAGGTGCAGTGTTGATTCAATTGCCATTCTAGGGAGACCACATGTGGTTAATAATAAATACCAGTCGCTAAATTTCTTCAAATCCAAGACTGATCAATGTAAGACATTAGGAAATAAAATAAATGCTGCCAATTACAATTATATGATGCAACTCTTCTTCAGAGGTTTAATTATATTTAAAAATCTGTATCTCAGAATCAATATGACATGATACTGAGCTATTAAAAATTTTATTGAGGGCCTCCTATTGTATGTGATTCAGTATTAAGAACTATTAGGTGTATTAAAATACCTAACATGGTCCCAGACTTTGGAGAGTTTAAAATCAGTGAAAAAACCCTCATATATGAAAAATTATAAAATGATATGAATTAAGTAACAGGGAGAAAAATTTATACAAAATATATGACAAAAACATAAAACTGGCTAGAGTTTAATTTCTTAAAAACATTTCTTTCTACTTTAAAAAGTGAGTCTTAATTTTTGATGGTAGTCAAAAAGGAGAGAATCATGATATATTAAGTTTCAAATGCTATAGGTTTGTGTGTTATTTTATTATGGTTTAATATTTAAAATTAACATTGAAAGATCCAAATTGGTGAAGGAATAAGTGGAAGCTACACTAACCTCCTCCCAGGACCAATCTGGAATTACAATTAAATTGTAGAGAAATCATTCTGAATAAGCAACTGAACACCAGCTAGAGAGAAGACTTATACCCATGGACAGACAGAAGAAACCAGTTCACCACAACAAGACTGGTAGGGAGTGCATACAAAAAAGAAATCAAAAGATTAAATGACAATAATGAGCAAAACTAACAACAAGCAAAACAGAACCAAGTATATGAATACAAGGAATAGGCCTTCAGTGGTCGGGGGGAACGGGGTTGGGGGGAGGGGGGAGGCAGAGGCAAAGAAGGGGAGCAGCTTAGACAAGAACCTAGTATAAAGGAACCATGGACATGTACAACAGGTGGGATTGACTTTGGGGGGAATGGGTGGGTGGGGAGGGGGACAGAGGGGAGGAAAAAGGGGATGGATGGAATACAACAATAAAATTAAAAAAAAAAAAGATTAAATGAAAATGGGGACAAAACAATCCAAAATTAGTGAGACATAGGGAAAGCAATCTTAACAGGGAAATATATAGCATTTTAGGCCTATCTCAAAAACAAGAAAAAGCTCAAATAAACAATTGAACTTCACACTTAAAGGAAGTTGAAAAAGAATAACAAACAAAGCCTGAAGTTAGTAGGAGAAAAATAAGGATCAGAGCAGAAATAAACAAAGTTTAAAAATCAAAAAAGAAATTATACAAAAGATCAATGAATCCAAGAGCTGGTTCTTTGAAAACATAACAAGATTGACAAATCTTTAACCAGACTCACCAAGAAAAATGAGAACCCAAATAAAGTCAAAAAATGAAAGAAGAGAAATAACAATTGGCACCAAAGAATAAAAAGGGTTGTAAGAAAACATTACAAACAACTATATGCCAACAAACTTGACAACCAGAATAAAATGGATTAATTCTTAGAATCATACAATCTTCCAAAACTAAATCAGGAAGAATCAGAGAATCTGAAAAATACAGATGACACACAGTGAAACTGAAGCAGTAAACAAAAAACTCCCAACGAACAAAAGCCCAGGACTGGCTTCAGAGAAAAACTTCACTGAATATTCCAAGAACTGACAGCTATCCTTCCCAAACTATTTCATAAAATTCAAGAGGAAGAAAGGCTCTCAAACTCATTGTACAAGGCTAGCATTATCTTACGTCTAAAACCAGATAAAGATCCCTAATGAACATGACACTAAAATCCTCAACAACATATTGCCAAACCGAATGCAGCACTGCATCAGAAAGATAAACAACATGATCAAGTGGGGTTTATTCGGGGAACTTAAGGTTGCAGCAACAAATCAATACGTGTGATTCACCACAGAAAATGAAGAACAAAAACCACATGATCATATCAATAGATGCAGATAAAAGCATTTGATAAGAAACAGCACTCATTTATGATAAAAACTCTCAGCAAAGTAGGATTAGAGGGAACATCCCTAAACATAATAAAGGCCATAGGTGACAAACCCACTGTCCACTTACACTCAGCAGGTAAAAACTGCAAGTGTTCCCCTTCAGATCGGGAACAAGACAGGGATGTTAGCTTTCACCTACCTTATTCAACGTAGTACTGGAAGTCCTAGCCACAGCAGTCAGACCAGAAGAAATAAATGGCATCCGAATTGGAAAGGAAGACAAAAAACTCATTATTTGCAGATGACATGATGTTGTACATAGAGAACCCCGAAGAGTCCACGAAACTACTAGAACTGATAAGTGAATTAAAAATTAACAGGATGCAAAATTAATATCCAGCTATCAGTTGCAGTTTTATATGCATATATATATATATATTCTATATATTTTCATATATATATATATTCTACATATATTCATATATATATATATATGAGCTAAAAGAAAAGGAATGAAAAAGGAAATTTCATTCAAAACTTCTATGAAAGGAATAAAATGCCTAGGAATAAACCTAACAAAAGATGTAAAAGATCTGTACTCACAAAATTATAAGAAAGAAATAGAAGAATATACAAATAAGTAGAAGCACACACCATGCTATGGATAGGAAGAATTAACATCATTAAAATGTCCATACTACCCAAAACACTCTATAGATTCTAATGATGTATTTCACAGAACTAGAACAAATATTTCAAAAATTTATATGGAACCACAAAGGGCCCCAGTCGTCCTGAGAAAGAACCACGTGGGAGGAATCATGCTACCTAATATCAAACTATACTATAAGGCCATACTAATCAAAGCAGCGCAGTGCTGGCATAAAAACAGACACATAGATCATGGAACATAATATAGAGCCCAGAAATAACTCACACCTTTATAGTTAATTAATAATAAAAAGAGGAAGTAAGTACACACAGGGGCTAAAGATAATTTATTCAACAAATGATGTGGGCAAAATTGGATAGTTATGTGCAGAAAAATGAAACTAGAGCATCCCCTTACACCACACATGAGAATAAATTCAAAATGGATCAAAGACTTAAATACTAGACCCAAACCCATGAAAATCATAGAAGAAAACATAAACAGCAAAATCTCGGACATTGCTTATAGCAATATGTAGTCAAATATATCTCCCCTGGCAAGGGAAACAAAAGAAAAAAATAGGTAAATGGGACTACATCAAACTAAAAAGTTTTTGCACAGCAAAGGAAATCATTAACAAAATAAAAAGACAACCTACAGAGTGGGAGAACATATTCACCAATACATCTGGTAAGGGGTTAATATCCAAAATTTATAAGAACTTACGGAACTCAACAACAAAAAAAAAACCAAACAACCCAATTAAAAACTGGACAAAGGACTTACACAGATACTCCTCCAAAGAGAACATACAGATGACCAATAAGATTATGAGAAAATGCTCAACATCTCTAATCATGAGAAAAATGCAAATTAAAACCACAATGAGATATCACCTCACATCTCTCAGAATGGCTAACATCAATAAATCAACAAACAACATGGACTAGCAAGAATGTGAAGAAATGGAAACATTTTTACGCTGTTGGTGAGAATGCAGTTTGGTGCAGCCACTATGAAAAGCAGTATGAAGATATCTCAAAAAATTAAAAATGAATCTGCCTTTTGATCCAGTGAGCCCACTTCTGAGAATATAGCCAAAGGACCCAAAACACTAATGAGAAAGAACACAAGCACCCTTATGTTCACTGCAGTGCTATTTACTATCGACAAGATATGGAAGCAGCCCAAGTGTCCCTCAACAGATGAGTAGATAAAACAACCATGGGACATTTACACAGTGAAATACTACTTGGCAATAAAAAATAAGAAAATGCCTGGCTGGTGGCTCAATGGAATGGCACTGGCCTGTGAACCCAAAGGTTGCTGGTTCAATTCCCCAGCCAGGGCACATAACCAGGTTGCAAGCCAGGTCTCCAGCCAGTCCCGTAGCTGGAGGCACATGAAAGGCAACCATACATTGATGTCTCTCTCCACCTCTGACTCTCTCCGTTCCCCTCTCTTTAAAAATAATAAATAAAATCTTTTAAAAAAATAAGAAAATGTTACCATTTACCATAGAGTATGGATGAACCTAGAGAATATTATGCTAAGTGATATAAGCCTGTCAGAGAAAGACAAATACCATATGATTTCACTCATATGTAGAATCTAATGAACAAACTGAAATAACAAGGAAATGGGGACAGACTCACAGATGAAGAGCAGTATGACAGCTGAGCAGGATAGGGAAAAAGGACTCATGGACATCAACAACAGTGTGGTGATTACTGGGAAGGAGGGGTATCAGGGGACTAAATAGTAATGGGGCAAATACAATGAAGATTAAATTAAAAAATTAAATAAAATTAATGTTGAATATTAGCAATCCTCTTCAAGTATTACTGGGAACATATTAATTACAGATGCTAACTCATATATAGCTCTACTCAACACATAATAAATAGTAAGGAAAAAGGTCAGAAATTGCAAAATTTTGTTTCAGAAAATTTGAAGTAAATTGCTTCAGTGGTTCATGTTCAGTCTTCAGTTTTCTTACCCACTCTCTCAAACTAATTAGCAAATGAGATCAACCGAAGCAAGCTGCCCATGTAAGATGCAGCTACTCTAGGTAATATTCAACATAGTCATGGCTTATGCTAAGCAGAGACTTAATGTTACTAAGAATGCTAAAAGTTCATCACCAAAATTTTATTGGGAAATGTGAGCAAGGGTGTGTAAACTTCTTTGCTGTCTATAAAAATTACTTCTGACCAAACTATACTTTTCTGACCAACTGCTAAGAAAACAGTCCTTGAGGTTAAGACTTTAAATACCTAAGTTGTGTCTCAGAAGAAAACAGTTTGATATCCCAGGAAGAGTGAGGCCATATGCCATCAAATACCACTTTTAAATAGAGTCAATGAAAAGCTATATTTATTTGGAAGTAGGCAATTCTATATTGTTGACATAAATTTACTTTGTGTTCTCTTAAAAGAATAATTCTTGTTTTAAATGTAAAAATTATGCATGGGAAGAATTTAAATGTTCCCTCTAAGTGCCACATGAGTAAAATTAGCATGCCAAAGGAGTCAGCAATTACTATTAAATTAAAGGAAAAGTTCACATTAAACACTATACAATTCAAGGTGAATTTTACATGATTTCTGTTTGAGACATTGTACTCACTGTGAAGGTATCACTAAGAAATAAAAAGTTGTCCATGTCCAATCTAATCTAACAGAAAAAGTAAGAAACTAACCCAAATAAGTATATAGTAAAATATAATCAGCACTATAATAAAGTTACAAACACAGTGTGACAAGACACGTCATTTCTGTTATTTGATGACTTGGATAGCATTATAGAAGAATTAGCATTTTAAACAGTTCTTGAAGAATGGGTAGGATTTTAACAATTGGAATTGAGAGGAAAAAAAGCATTCTGGGCTAAGGAAAAGGCATGAAAAAAGAAAGAATATCACAAAATGTTTAGAAAATTGTAGGAAGTCTTACTAATTAGTGTCCTATGAGGAGGCACATGCTATGGGAGATAAGAGAAGACAATAAACATCAAGACTGGGAAGAGCCTATCCAAGAGTTGGCCTTTAGATCAAAATTGGGGGGCAAACAAGTTTTGAGTAATCAAGGTTGCACCTTAGGAAGATTAACTGGATAACAATGTTTAGGATGGACTGGAGGTGAAATAGGCCGGAAGAGAACAGATAACTTAGGAAACTATTACAATCAATAATCTTAGCAAGAGGTACAGGAAATAATGAGTTCAAGTGTGAAAAACTTTCTGAGGGAGAAAATGATGGGATTATATGTCAACCAGCTTGGTGGGATGAATCTAATATCTTCATCCTGGAAACCCAGATGATAGACAGAAAGAGCATATAATCAGTGATGAGGAAGCCACAGGAACACTTGACAATAAACTAGCTGCATGCTCTTAAAGGGAAAATAAAGTTAAGTGTTGAATTTTGGAGTATACATATTTTATGGGATTTTCTTGCTTAAGCAGAAGGTTGGAACAGAAAACCATTCAATCTGCCATACAGCTCTGTTTTCCCTGACTGCCTGTAGAATGCTGTTTCTGAATTGCCTTTGACCTTATTTCATTAGCCTATTTATCCATTCAATAATATTTAGTGAATGCTTAATGTATACCAAGGACTTATTTATACAATTGAAGCAAAACAGTAAACAAAACAGAAAAAGGAACTTGCATTTCAGCAGAAAGAGACAGACAATGAATATGCATAATATAATATATAGTATATCATGTGTTAGAAGTGAAAAAATGATATAAATAAAAAAAGAAGACTAAAGAAGATGAGGATTGGTGATTCTGGGGCAGTGGTAAGGGTCTATTCTATATTAAGATATGCCATAAGTCACAGCCTTTGAGTCATAATGCAGTGTTTATCTAAGGATGCTATGGAAACATTACTGCTATATTTCCATTTCTTCTCAATGAAAGCACATGAGAAAGTTATTAAGTTTCTACAGAGTCCCTGACTTCCCACCACCATGAATCTCAAAACTGATTACATTTCCCCCTTGTCACTAAGCGTCACGAAACAGAAAGCTAAATTTATGGTCTTCTTCCAAAATGTGTATGGAACCTCATGACATTTTTTTTTTAACTTGATTTCTTCTTATTTTTTAAACAAAAATTTTCATATGGCCTTTATTTCTTCACATATTTTTATTGTGTATATTTGTCAGCTAAAGTCTAATTTAGAACTTAACAAATGTGACACAAGAGTAAAATTTAAAAAGAAAAAATGAAGGGTACTTTTAAAATAGTTTTTATCTTTTTGGACACTAAAATTAGTTGCTTTAAAGCCAACCCTGATAAAAGAATACATTTAAATGGTTGGCCTACACGTAACGCAACGAGAGGCATATTTGCCTTCCTCGCCAGTCACAGACACCGTGGGTACTCACATGAAGTTCACACAGCCTGTACCAGCAGGCGGGGCAATCCAGACGAAGCTAAGGTTGGTTGTGGGCAGATGACTCACATGAGAGGCCACCACGCTGCACATAAACTGGTTACCAAACTGGTGGTCAGACATAATCCCTGAAAGACACAAAGGAAGGGGAGTTGGTTATTAAAACAACAAAACAAACTCTTTCTTCTCATGGGATAACAATATTTTCTGGACATTTTTCTTTTATGTTGATTCATCATGCTGTTGGACTTCCCCATTAGTTGTGCAACTTTCTACTTTCTATTGTTAGAAGTAAATCAATCATTTAAAATTATTGTTAAGAAATAATCTAATAAATGTATTGCTAGACAGTTGACTTTGGTTTGATTTTGTTGATTGGTCTTTGCTCATGACCAAAGACACCAGGACCACACCTGCAGTAGGACTTATTGGCAGTGTTTGCAGCAAGGGAGATCAAATTCCACTGCAAAATGGAAGGTATCTCAGAGATAAGACATTAGAAGGGGCTTGTTAAAACATCCAGGCTTGTGTTATGTATTTTAGAGAATAGGGTGATCAAGCTAGCCTCAGAATGTCCCAATTTTTATACTAACAGTCCCACATCTTGAGAATATCCCACCCCTCTCTTGCCCAGTCCTGTTGGTGAGATTACAGGGAAAGATGGCTTTGATTCTGGATGTGGTGCCACCAGAAAGTGAGGGTAATTCTATTACTAAGTACCTTAATTTTTATCTAGGACACAAGAGGAATTGAGTAAGGCTAAAGCTATGATTGCAAATAAAAAACAGCAACAGTCCTGTTAGCATGAAGAGGGAAATGTTGGTCATTTTGATGGTTTGCACCATGTTCTTGCTTTTGTCTATGTTCAAGCATGATTACAAAGTGGCCTTGTTTTTACATCAGACCATCACAGTCTCAGAGTGGTCTTGTCTAGTGTTGATTTTCTATGAAACTGCTTATGCTCAATATGGAAACACCACACCTAGCTATGAGCGCCAGGTCAGCTGCCAGCTGAGCTATCAAGAGGTGTTTTCCCCCTTTTCAGTAAGGTGATTCCTTCATGTCTACCTCAGATATAAAATATTAATAAATGACTTAACACGAAGAAAATAATTGTTAAAAGTGGGCATAAGGCCGGAATAGACACCTCACCAAAAAAAGGAATACTGGTGGCAAACAAGCAGATGAATAGATGTTCAACATCTTATGTTATTAAAGAATTATAAAATATAGATGGAACTGAAAAGAATTATGCTTAGTGAAATAAGCAAGTCAGTGAAAGACAAATACCATTATGATCTCACCCATTACGAGACAATAATGAACAAAACAAACAAACAAGCAAGCAAAACAGAAACAGATACATGAATACAATGAATAGACCTTCAGTGGGCAGAGGGGAGTGGGGAGAGGGGAGGAGGAGGCAAAGAAGGGGGTCAGTTTAGTCAAGGAACTAGTATGGAAGAACCATGGACATGGACAAGTGGGATTGACTTTGCAGGGGAGTGAGTGGGTGGGGAAGGGGACAGAGGAGAGTAAAAAGGGGATGGATGTAATACAACAATAATTAAATTTAATTTAAAGAATTACAAAATAAAATAACAATGAAATGCCACTACACACTTATTATGGCCAAAATTCAAAACACTGACAACATCAAATGCTGGCTAGGATGTGAAGCAATGTTATTTGCTGCTGGTAAGATGAAAAATGGTATACCCAGTTTGGAAGACAGTTTGACATTTTCTTACAAAAGTAAATATACTCTTATTACATGATCTGGTAATCACACTCCTTACTATTTGCCAAAATAAACTGAAATTTTATGTCCACACAAAAAAACTGCATATGGATATCTATAGCAGTTTTATTCATAATTGTCAAAACTTGGTAGCACCTAAAATAGCCTTCAGTAAGTTAATGGCTAAATGAACTGTGGTGTATCAAAAAATGGACTATTACTTAGAGCTAAATGGAAATAAACTATCATGACATGAACAGACAGGGATTAAAAAAATAGGCATTACTAAACGAAAGAAGCCAGCATGAAATGGCAGCATACTATATAATTCCAACTGTATGACATTCTGGAAATGGCAAAACTATGGAGATAGTAAAAAGATCCATGTTTGCCCGGGGTTAGGAATGAAAGACAGATGAATAGGCAGAACACAGAGGATTTCTAAGGCAGTGAAATGAATCTGCATAATACTACAATTGTGGAAACATGTCATTATGCATTTGTCAAAACTCACAGAATGTACACCACAACAAGTGAACCCTAATATAAGCTATGGACTTTGATGTGTCAATGAGGTTCATCTGTTGTAATGAGTATATTACTGTGGTGTATGTAGGATGGTGACGGTATGGGAGATTTTATGTGGGGGTGTGGGTAAGAGTATATGGGAAATCTCTGTTCTTTCCACTTAATTTTGTTGTGACCTAAAACAGCTCCAAAAATAAAATTTATTAATAAAAGCATTGCAGAGTCTTCTGACCACGATGGAGGCATTGTCATGTTGCATCTCCCTCCACAACTAAATAGGAATACAACTACCTCAAACCTGGAGACAAGAAGTTCCAGAGAAACGACCTGCATGGAAGTCCAAAAAACAGAGATATAAAGAAATACTCATCCAGACAGGTAAGAGGGGCAGAGCCGGGACAAAGAGGACATGGTATGGAGGTGGTGGTGGCCGCAGTTAAATAAAAATTCATTTAATAACTTTGTGAAGTGGGCAAGTAACTTAGTCTCTCTGAGGTCCAGTTTTCTTATCTATAAAATGGAAATACTCTGTCTCCTGTATCTTGAAGTTATAGTGAGAACTAAAAGGCCCTATACATATGACAGCATCTAGTTCAGTACTCCCATATTTTTCATATAGATGCTCTTCTTGCATGCTATCATAGCAGTTCATATAATACATTCTTCCATCCTTGTACAAGAAGTCTGTGATGGACTACGTCTTTTATCTTTTTATTCCAAGCAACTTTCACAACACCTGACACATCATGGATAGCCAAGAAATGTTTTCTGAATAGGTACAGAATCACGTTAACTATAAAAATAAAAGGCAATAGAAATTATAATGCATATGTCTGTCTGAAATATATTGAGCCAATGAGTCAATATAATTAAAACAGTTTGCACTCCATTCTTTCAGTACAGACCTTGTACATTACATTAACTAGTGGAGTAGTGTCTTCTAAAATAGGAAGTTGTTCAGAATAGTAGATCATATTGGCCAAAACAAAGAAAGAAAAAGACATCTATATTATGATATACCCTAACATTGCACTTTTTCTCATTTATGAATTTTTTTTTTAAAGCTGCATCCTGAGAAAACATTCTTTAAGCCAGAGAAAGTGCATGGTTAGAAAGGATAAGAGACTCCCAGGGAAATCGCAGAGTGCTGAAGGTGACACAGGAGTAGCCACTCTCCTCTGGTCAGGCATCCGGCAGCTGCCAGCATGTAGAAAATGGCACATCTGCAGGAGTCAGCCTGGCCAAAAAGGAAAAAGCAGTTCCAGCTACAATCACTGTGGGAAGGGAAATGAAACAAACAAAATAAGGTTTCAGGGTTTCAGAGCCTTGGTAACAGGGTTCACATCCAAATGACTCCTCATTCCTCAAAACTGCTCTTAGAAAGCGAATCAATGTCGGGGCTGCATGTTATGTGACAGAATTTTGTAATGTAGCTATATTGCCATCGTCACCATATGCCCCACCCTGAATAAATAAGTCACCAAACAAGTCCTGCCATCTCACGGGCTGGTGCAGTAACCCCTTCAAGGTGGAACTACTGAAGAGACACCTGAGGAGACTGAATAAATACTGGTGCCAGAGATCCTGAGTTAACTGGTTTGGGGTAAAGCCTGGGTAATGAGAGTTTTTAAAAGCTCAGCAAGCAATTCTAGTGTGTAGCCAAGAACATGCATTAAAAATGAGTGTGCATAGCCCTGGCTGGTGGCACAATGGATAAGGCGCCAGCCTGTGAACCCAAAGGTCGCTGATTCAATTCCCAGCCAGGGCACATAATCAGGTTGCAAGCCAGGTCTCCAGCCAGGTCTATAGCTGGAGGCAGGTGAAAGGCAACCATACATTGCTGTCTCTCTCCCTCTCTGCCTCTCCCCCCTCCTCTCTCTCTGAAAAAAAAAAAAAAGAAATGTGTATGTGAGTAAAATGTTGTCCAAAATTCAGGGCTTAGAGTAATATCACTAGGGTACAATTTGAAAGTATCCAGCAGTGTCTTACATAATAATTCTAGTAGTAACACAAAATAGCCTGTCTTCTTATCCCCCACTTCTAAAATTACCCTAAATATGTATTCTGAGGACATGTTTATGTACCTTCCAGTACTATGAGTGTGTTACTGTTGTTTTTTTTTTTTAACACAAAGCACTGGCATATTACACTGTTATCATATTTTAATTGGAATTTTCTTTAAGAACATCCAAAAGTTGCAATTATTAGAAACATATGCATCTTATTGACCAGCAGGGAAAAAAGAACCAGTATTTACAGAATCCTTATTTTCAAACATTGTGTTAGGCCATATGGAGGCACATAGGAAAAATATAGGATACTACCCTGAAGTGACTTGAGCTGGGAAGAGAAAACTGGAATAAAATAACATACTAAATAAAACAGCTAGAGAATAATGCTAACTTGGTGGCATTCATGACATTACAAAATAGGAAAGCATGATTAACATGGGCAATTATAATAATAACTAATGCTTGTTGAGGACGTACCATGACCTGGCATTATTCTAAGCAATTTGTGAATATTAACTTTTTGAAGGCTCTTACCAACCCTATGAGGGAAGAGCTGTTATTTTCTCAAATTTACCAAATAGGATATTAAGATAATGGAGATAAAAGAACTTGTTTATGGTCACAGACCCAGTAGGAGTATAGCCTGCATTCAAACCAGTGCCCTTGCTACATAGTCAGAAATAGCTTTCCTGAAGAGGGAGGCTGAAACGGTGGCCTGAGGAGAAAGCTCAAATTTCCACACTTTTTTATTCAGATGCGGCAGCATGCTATAACTGAGGGATGGTCTCCCCTCACTCCGCCAGCCAGGAGGCCCTCTCTCAATCTTCACCTCCATAATCTCCAAGACCCCTTTCAGTTCCATAGCTGAGTGCAGCGTAAACGAACGGGAGAAAGACCACATTACACAAAGGCGGACACAATGAGCGGAGGTGCGCATGTCAAGTGAGAACTAGGAGACGAAGCAGGAAGAATCAGTTTCCGGTGTCCAATGAGAACAATTTACTGTATCCGCCACAGTGATCTTCTTCGTGGCTTTTGGGTCCGGAAAGATATATATGAGTATATATCATCTGATTAATACCTAGGATTTGGAAACCTATTCTTGGGATAACTGAAATTTAAGTTTGATAATACATTTAAATTTATGATGGTGTTTTCCCTGCTGCATGCTGGATAATAGTACATATTGAATTTTTAATATGTGTATTACTTGGAAAAGGGAAGATAGTAATAATAAAATAATTTAATTATACTTCATATTTGAAGGATATACATGTAAAATAAATGTGTGTGTAACATAAGGTATGGGAAGATTTGGCTCTGGGTGGTGGGCACACATTGCAATTTACAGATGATGTATATCATAGAACTGTACACTTAAAACCTATATAATCTTATTTACCATTGTAAGCCCAATAAGTTTATTATTTTTTTAATAAAGATTTTACTTTCATTGTTGTGGTTATGTATAAACTACAACACAAGAAGTTTCATGTGGGATTTCTTCCCCTGAAAGAAGCTATAATTTTTCCAAGATAACTCACTCTGAGAGAAAGTAAGCACTTCAAGAAGTATGGCTCTCCTGATATAATTTTGGGCAAAGAAAGTAAAATATATCCTTCAAACTCTGAAGTTTCACAAAACTGTCTTGATTTTAGAAAATTTTAAAGCATCCATGTTATACATTTTCTTTTGAATATTGTGTACACATATTTAAGAAATAGAATATTCATGGTCCAGGTACAATTTCTATCAAAGAGTCAATCAATATAACTCTTTAAAACAATGATTCTTTTGACAAAAGTATGGGTGTTTAAAATTCATTCAGTTATTCAGTTCATTGGATATGTAGTTTAAAATATACAATATTTATCTTAATCAAGTTGTGGTTATAAGATAGGAACCTATACCAGAGTTTCTTTTATCCAACTTATACTTCTGCAAATTTAGGTTCACAACGCCTTTAATTTTTCTAAAGTTGCTACCATGATTCCTTTTAAGACAGTGATACACATGTCTGCGCCTTCTGGGATGTCATTTTCCTTGACAAGTCTTCAGTTATTTTAAGTTTGTGATTAAACCTTGCATGAACTCCACTTTCCCTCTGGAATACTCTATGCTTTTAATGTGCATACTTTGGGTCTTCAAACTGTAACTAGAATTTCTTTGATTCCCTATCTCTAAAATAAAATGTACATATCTTCATAAAAAGAAAGACCAGTAAATAAGGCACCAGCCTGCAAACCCAAAGGTCGCTGGTTCGATTCCCCAGCCAGGGCACATAACCAGGTTGTAAGCCAGGTCTCCAGCCACCAGGTCTCCAGCCAGGTCTGTAGCTACAGGCAGGGGAAAGGCAACCATACATTGATGTTTCTCTCCCTCTCTGCCTCTATCCCTTCTCCTCTCTCTGAAAATAATGAATAAAATCTTAAAAAAAAAAAAAAAAAGAAAGAAAGAAAGAAAGAAAGAAAAAGAAAGGCCATTCAGTTATTCAGTTCCAAGACACACAATAAAGATTTTATTACTGAAAATAATCAAGGTAGTGGGAAAATTACGCATTTATGTTGGGTTTATTCTATATTTTGTAGATTAAATATCTGAATTACTCAAATCTGTTTAGTTTGCAATTTGCCATGGTTAGTGTTCATGTGGGTAGGACATGTCCTGGTTTATTTTTCATGGATTTCCATAACTAAGACATCTACGGATGGGATACCACCAAAGGACAAGTACATTAGAGTTTTGTTTGTAAAACAAGTAACCTTCATATTTTAAAAGAATGAAACCTTTAAGTAAATTTTACTTGATTACTTCAAACACTTTCAGAAAGTTTGATAAAATGTTTTGTGAGGAACTTTAATAAATGTCTTAATTTAAGTCTACATAAGAAGTGCAAGGTAAGACAACAATTTAAAATGACTTCTATTTCCTTTTATTTTTATAAATTGCTTTTTATTTTAAAGTGATATTAAAGCTTTCATTAGGTAATAGAAATGGAATGTTCTAAAAATCTAGTTTGGATAGTATTATGTTGTAAGTGAAGAAAGAAAATGAATTACAGAGTTCCTTTTTGTCATTGTTTAATCTTTTCATTTGAGTCAAATATGAGTCACTGTTTACTTACAGAATTTGATTTATCTACTATTTGCCTTCTTTGCTAGGTCAGTGTATTCAAAGAGTTCAACAAAGCTAAACACAATTTTATTTTCTGAAAAGTAATCACAGAACTTCCTGAAAACATCCTTACGACAGCTTATCTGTGAAGTACAAGACTGATGGAAATGGATATGAAAAGACACTCTCAGGTAATGCTACAAGGCAATGACTTGCACATGCATGTTCATTCACATATATACACCAGGTGTGCTTAATTTTTAAAGCATTTATTTGAAAGCATCTGGTTTCTGATTTAAGCCTAGAAGCAAAAAAGTAGTACTTAAACCCCTTTTAAATCATTCTGGAATTTTATATCTATGGTTATAAGTTAGAAAATGTATGAGAATCTATGCCGTTTCCATACCTTTTGTTGGCTATTTAAAAAAATTAATCAAATAAAACAAGCCTATTTAAGTCAAACTGACTCTTTTATCACTCACTTCAGTTAGAAAGATGAGACTTCTTTCTGATACCTTGCCTGTCCCAGCACTAACATTCACCAAATGCCTCTCTGTGCCAAGTATTTTCCCATATTATTACCTTCCTACTATGGGAGCAACAATAGAAGGAAAAGGTTGAGAATGACCCTGGAGGCAGTCTTATGGGTTCAGGGAATTGCTCCATTATCAAGGATTTGTGAACTCTTTGGCAGGTTACTTAAACACTCTGTTCCTCAATTTCCTTCCCAAGAAAACAGAGATGATAATAATAGGGAGGCTGTGAAGATTAAATGAGTATGTGACCTATATAGCACTATGTGTGTTAGTGATTATTATCATTCTTATTATAGAGATAAGGGAAAATTATCAAGAACCAGCGGATTTGAGTGGCATGCCAAAAGTAAGAGAACTAGTGAATAGCTCTTAAACACAGCTCCATCTTCCATCTTATACTGTCCACTGACATCCTCCTTCCTATGTCCTTGAGTGACAATACCTCAATTATGAGACAGACTCTCGTTCTGAACAATAGAAATCCTCTCCAAATACAGTCTTAGAGTACAAAGTAAGCAGGTGAGAGTGGCAGGAAGAGGGCCCTTCCTCTAGGTACAAGCTCTGGTTCTCTCTCCTCTCCTTCCTTTTCCCCTTCCTCTCTAAACATCTTAATTTCTCATCAGTTACTGGACACCCTCCATCCTCTTGGTAGACATAACTGAGTAAGATACAGATTTGGTGAGATACCTTTAGGTCAAAAGTAATCCTCTAAGGGGCAAACCCATCTAGTTATGCTTAGGTCTTTGTGGCCACTGAATTTCACAAAGCAGAATCCCTTCCAAAGAGTGAGGCAAACTCTGCACTGTCTTCAGCTGAAGCTCTGAAACCCTGGTTTCTTCCCTTCTAACACTATCCCTCCACTTAACAGCTGTCTGATGGCAGATAATCACTACACATTCTCTGCCTCCAGTCTTTCCAAACTAGCCACACCATGTCAAGTTCAGAACAATATTCTGTCTCAGTACCAGGTGCCTGCTGCTTTGACTTGCCCTGGCGTGTGTTAGATTCACAGCACCAATTCTAGCTTAGAAGTTGCATTTTACACATATACAAGCTAAAGAAATCCAAAGAAGAGAAGGCTTCAGAGATATAAACCCAAGCCAACAGAGGAACCTGAAAAGGTGTTCAGCAAAGCTTTATTTAAAAAACAAAACATCTTTTGGGGCTTTCACCATGTCACTGTATGGGATAACATTTTCATCAATGATTTATCTTACAAGGGTTTACTCTCCGAACTATACAAAGAGCTAATACAACTCAACACCAAGAAGACAAACAACCCAATTAAGAAATAGGCAAAAGACAGCCCTGGCTGGTGGTACAGTGGATAAGGCACCAGCCTGCGAACCCAAAGGTCACTGGTTCAATTCCCAGCCAGGGCACATAACCAGGTTGCAAGCCAGGTCTCCAGCCAGGTCCATGGCTGGAGGCAGGTGGAAGGCAACCATATATTGATGTCTCTCTCCCTCTCTGCCTCTCTCCCTTCCCATCTCTCTAAAAATAATAAATAAAATTAAAAAAAAAAATGGGCAAAAGACCTGAATAGACACTTCTCTAAAGAGGACACGCAGAGGGCCTAGAGACATATGAAAAAATACTCAACATCATTAATTCTGAGAGAAATGCAAATTAAAACCTCAATGAGATATTACCTCATACCTGTCAGAATTGCTACCATCAATAAATCAATGGACAAAAAGCAATGGCGAGGATATGGACAAAGTGCACAGACTGGTCCGGCCACTGTGGAAAACTATATGAGTATCCTTTAAAAATTAAAGATGGAACTGCCTTTAGGCCCAGAGATTCTACTTCTGGGAATATACCCAAAAGATCCTGAAACACCAAAACATCAATTCAAAACAAAATATGCACCTCTATGTTCATAATAGCACCACTTACAATAGCCAAGATTTGGAAACAGCCTAAACACCCATCAGTGGATGAATGGATAAAAAACTGTGGAACATTTACACAATGAAATTCTATGTAGCAGTAAAAAAAGAAGAAACTTTTACATTTTGCAACAGCATGGGTGGACCTAAAGAAAATTATGCTAAGTGAATTAAGTTGGTCAGTAAAAGAAAAATGCCACATAATCTCACTTACATGTGGAATCTGATGAACACATTAAACTAATGAACAAGATAGTAACAGAAGCTTAAACACAAAGGATAGATTGACAGCTGCCAGAAAAAGGGTGGGAGGACGGGATAAAAGATGATGAAGGGATTAACCAAAGAACATTTATTTGACACCCAAGGACATGGACATCAATTCATGCTGCCTTGAGGTAGGGAGAGGGTGGGTGTGTGTGAAGGCGGGAAAAAGGAGAAAAGTGGGAACTGTGACAGCTTACACAATAATTAAGAAACTAAAAAATAAAACATCTTGCATAACTGAAACTCCATCCATGAAAACAACCCCTTTGTTTCCCCTCCGCTACAGTCATCTGCTTCCATGGGTTTGACCATTTTAGATACCCCATATAAACATTGGGTTGGCCAAAAGCTCGTTTAGTTTTTATCAGTAAACTAAAAGGCACATTTTTCATTTTTATCAATAACTTTATTGATTTGAATATCTTGCATATGTTGGCTATCTCCTCTGTGGTATATATTGGTTGTTTTCATTTAATATCTCAATTTGATTATCACTTCAACTGGTCTACCTGACCTTGAAGCATCACCCATAAGAAATCTCCAGCATGAAACTTCACAAACCCCTTTTGACACGTTCGAGCAGTCAGGCACAGCACCTTCCCCATACACTGCGCAAACTGTTTTTTATGTTTCAGCTGCATTTTCACCTGTCTTGAAATAATAAAGCATAATATGCTGAAAATG
Source organism: Noctilio leporinus (assembly GCA_004026585.1). Classification (NCBI taxonomy): domain Eukaryota; kingdom Metazoa; phylum Chordata; class Mammalia; order Chiroptera; family Noctilionidae; genus Noctilio; species Noctilio leporinus. The sequence continues at coordinate 18,918 of PVIW01003432.1, read as the reverse complement.
TGTATTTTCTTTCATCTTCAATATTAAAATGGGTACACAAAATTTCACAAGTTTTGGTGTTGGTTTTAAATTCATGCTCATCTGATAGCTGTCACAATACAGTCTAACAAAATTGTTTCAAATGACGTTAAAGACAATTAAGCACCACTAGAGCCATCTTACAGAAAAAAACAACAACAAAGTTTTTGGCCAACCCAACGGAATCACGCAGCATTTGTCCTTCTGTGACTAATTTATGGCACTTGGCATAATGTCCTCCAGGGTCACCCATGTTGTCACATATGGCAGGATTACTTTATTTTTTAAGGCTGAGTAATATTCCATTGGCTGTATATACCACATCTTCTTTATCCATTCATCCACTGACGGACATTTAGGTTGTTTCCATATCTTAGCTATAATGAATAATGCTGCAATAAACTCTTTGCAGACCTAATTTCAATTCTTTTGAAAAAACATCTATAAATGGGATTGCTGGACCATATGTTAGTTCTATTTTCAGTTTTCTGAGGAAACTCCATATTGTTTTCCATAGTGACTGCACCTTTTTACATTCCCACCCAAAATGCATAAGGGTTCCAATGTCTCCACATTCTTGCCACCACCTACCTTTTAAAAATAATAATAATAACAATAATAACAACAATAGCCACCCTAACAGGTATGAGATTGCATTTCACTGTGGTTTTTATTTGCATTTCCTTGATAATTAGTGACATTCAGCATCTTTTCATATACCTATTGGTCATTCATATATCTTCTTTGAAGAATTATCCAAGAGCCTTGTGCATTTTAATCAGGTTATTTATTTCTAGGCTATTGAGTTATAGGAATTGTTGTTAAAGGGATAAAAATTTCAGTTATGCAAGGTGAACAAGTTCTAAAAGTATAACAGTGCTATAGTTAACACTGTATTGTAATACGTTGAGTGTTGACAGTAAATCTTATGTTAGTGTCCTTAACACAATAAATAAGTGGATGGATTTTTTAAATGAATAAAAACCAAAACTAGAGACTATTGATTTGTTGGAATAATTCCAGGCCCTAAAAGGCCACCTCCAATATTTTCAAGCCCATTTTTCTTCTTCTTTCCTCACCAACAAAGAATTGCTCAGTTGACCTACATAAGACATTTAATGTAATTTCAAAATTACTATCCAGTATCCTAGTTCAGACCTCTGCTATCCTAGTTTTAAAAAAACAAAAGGAAAATGAGAAGAGCCTGGATAAAATAATCACAGCTAATACTTCCTGAGAATTAAATGATAGAGAATTCTGAGTGTCTTTCAAAAATTAATTCATTTATTAAAAACTATAAGAAGTATTTGTATTCATATTTTATACATAAGAAAACTGAAGCTTAAAGAAGTTAAATAATTCTTCTAAGTCACTTGTTCCTGAAGAGACCACTAGTCACTTGAGATCCAGCCCTATCACTTTGGTGGTGCAATCTCGAGCAAGGTTACTTAAAACATTATAATCATTCTTATATAATATGTATGTAATAATAAGATCTACTTAATAGATTGTAGAAATGATTCAGTAACAATTCTTGTTATGAGAATTAAATGTTAAATTGCATATAAACTGACATGAGTGTTCAGTAAATATTAAAATTTTATTTGCATATTTAAGAATATATCTCAGTCCTTCTGTTTCTATTGCACTCCACAAAACTCTGCTCTCAATAATTAAGTGAACTACAGATCACTCAGCCTTAGCATAAAGCTCAGGGCCAAAGCTAACAACAGGGGCATGGTAACACTTGGCTACTCCTAATAAAGTCTCTGCATGTAAAAATAGGGTCTGTTAATCTATCCCCAGACTGGCTGTCCTGTCCTAAAAAAACTGTCTGTAGTAAGGCTATCTCTAAATAATTGGAGATTGGTGTCATATATGTATACAGCTCCAGGTCAAACCGATTTATCAAATATTTTATCAACGTTTAAATAAATAATCCCACAGTCTTCAAGTTTCAAATGCCCAACATCTTAAAGTGAAAGTGAATCCTCCTCCCTTCCTCCCTATCTTGACCATAAAAGCCATACTGTCAGTGTAATATCAATGAATTGACCTTGTTGCCCATTTAGTCAATGATAGTGTTTCTCAACTTTTTAATTTATCATTTCTCTAAGAAACAGTTTTAGACATTTTTTCCTAATTGTCCCCATCTCATGAAATTTATATAAAATATAATAATACCAGGTCTGTCCAAAAAGTATTGAGCCAATGTCAATAAAATTTAAACAGTTTACATAGCAGATAATTTCAGGACAGATCTTATATAACTGAAGCCATGGGTGTGTCTATTGATATTCTCAGTTTCAAGCCATAAAATACAATCCAGCTAATTAAAATAGTTTTTAAAGATACAGGCAATTTCTCAGGGGAGGGGGTACAGCTACATAAACTTGGATACTACATAGCAAGGATGTCCACCACACTGTTGGACTGGTGCAACATAAAAATGACAGCTGCCACCACATATTCCCTGACATCAGCTGACATCAGCTGCATTAGAGTGAAACCACAAACCTCCACCTCAGCTATTCCAAAGACATATAATTAAGTTTCCACTACTTCACTTGATTGAATATGGATTTTTCCATGCTTGGTCCCCACCTCATATTTCACTCTTCCATATCTGAGTCTCAAAAGAGTGAGTCTGATAGGTGGAAACTAATTTACATGTCTTCACTCTAGAAAGGAAGTGTGAAAGTTCTACATTGGGGTGGTGGTACTCACAATGTGGAAAACTATATTAAAAATGTTTGGCAATCATAGATGGTATATACCACAGAGGGCAAGTTCAAAATCTATAAAGCTCTGGATTTCTTGATCCAATATTAGCTAAAATAGCTGATAGCCTTAAAAGGCCTTGTCTTTTAGGTCTATTTCCATGAACCTATATATTGAGTCCCTTATCCTTTATCTTGAATGGGCATTCTTTCACAAAAAAGCTATTGCTGATAGCAGTCAATTGATGTGATGGACAAGAGCCAAAACTCCCCGTCTCCTTCATGGACAGAGTAACAAATTTCCCAAAAAGCCACATTAGGGCAGAAGATAGGCCTCTGCTTTCTGACTCCAGATGGCATAAATCTGGAATAAATGGCAGAAATCCTTTAAACAATCAATGTTCCTGCTAAAGAAGAAACATCAATGAGTTAGCATAATATTTATTGCCTTAATTCAAAAACACCATGTAGTCCTGTAGTAATTATTGACCACTATCCCCATCTTGATTAATCAATAATCAAGTCCTTCCAATATTAGCTCAAAATTTTTTACTGTGCCCCTCATGCCTACCCTTCCAACTATGGCCTTATTTCAAGCTTTCATCTCCTCTTTCTTGACCAGTGCTGACAGTTCCCTAATTGGTCTCCTTGAATTAAGTTTTGAATTCTCATATTAACTCTCATAGCTATTTTTCTAAAATGCAAGTCTCGTTTTATCATTCCACTGATTTAAATCCTTCAGTGACAATCCATACTTCTATAAGTAGCCCTGAGTTCCTTAACATGGCATTCTTCACTTTATCCTATCTCTCTGGGATCATTCATCATGACCCTTTATCAAAATTTATACTCCATTGTGACCAAACTGCATATAGTTGCATAGTTTTCTCTGCCTAGTCCAGGGTTTCTGCAAATTATGGCCCTTGGGTCAAATCCAGACCATGGCCTGTTTTTGTACAATCACTAAAAAGTTGTAAGACAAAAAGAATATGCAATAGGAACTTACTCTTATTATCTGAAAAGCCTAAAATATTTATCGGGCCATTTACAGGAAATATTTGCTGACCCTGCTCTTTATCCATCTTGCTTGGCTAAACCTTTACTCATCACATACTACACATATGAGATCATAAACCATCCCCTTCATGCAAATGTTCTGTACAACTCCTTCCTGTACCCAAGGTTAAGGTTAGGAACATCTCTATGCTCTCAGTATCCAGGGTTAATGTTAGAAACATCACCATGCTGTCAATATCCAAGGTTAGTGTTAGGAACATCTCCATGCTCTCAATACCCAGAGAATAGTTCTGTTGTTGAACCTACTCAGTGCATTATAGACTTAATCTGCCTCTCCATTAGACAGTTGGCTATGTATAATGAACTTTTTCAGCCACAAAAATCTATGATAGACACATAAAAATGTTTGTGGAATGAACTGTTGCTAAATAAAGGCATTTCAATTGCCAGCCTATGGTATCAAAATAATTGAAATTAGAGGAGCTCTCCATGGTGCTTAAGAGACTGCCCCTTCCTACGGGATGCACAGACCCTTATGTTTCCTCAATTAATTTCACCATCCTCTATTATGACTTCACATATTTTTTGTGCCACTTTATAGTCAATCCCCACAGAATTCTAACTCTTTTCAAACTCTATTCTGCTCCAATTAACTGCATATATCTTTTAGTCAAGGCATTTATTATTCATCAAATAACTATGTGCTCCTACACTTTCTACCCTCTTTGCAGCTCAAGGGGACCATGTGAATAATTCTGATCAATAGTATATGAGCAGAAATAAAGTATACTATTTCCTATTTGAAGCACAGAATAGAGGATGTGAATCCTCTAAGGTTTCTTTATCCCCTTGCATTGATGGCAATGGAAGCCATACACAAAGATAGCATAGCTATAACATAAATATATCTTAGATTGCTGAGTCTCTGCATGGAGGAAAACTTCCCTGAAGAGTCTTTGACTCAAAGCAGACTGTCAGTTAAGATGAAACTTAGGGGTCAATTTGTTACTGCAGCAAAATTAAATTTTCCTGATTAATATATCCTTTTAATATAGGATATATATTTAGTATCATAATTAATATGATATTCTTTATCATAGTTTATTTACTCCTGTTTTCTTTGCTAGATTAAGTTTCTTGAGAGAAGTGATTTGATCTTGATTTTCCATTCCCTCACTCAGTAATTATTTCCTAAATACATGAACAGTCTTCAAAGTCTGCTTTCCTCTTTTTCATGTTTTCTACTTTCAAAAGGGACAACAATCTGTTTATTTTACAGCAGTCAAAAAGTTGTGATGAATGTAGACTGTATAGTAGTAGTTAAGAGCAAAGACTCAAGAGCTATACTGTCTGGGTGAACATCTCAGTTCTGACGAACACCAGTCACGTCCTTGGCAAATTATACATAAACTCTTTGTGCCTCAGTTTCCTCATATGTGGAATTTGGAAAACAATAGTGCCTTTCTCATTGGGTTACACACAGAGTGTTCAGAACAATGCCTAGTGCATAATAAATACTATATAATGTTAATACCACACTAAAATTTCTTCTTAGGAACTCTAAATTTCTATCTTTGTCCCTAATGACTTTCAAAATCAACAATATTGTTGTCTGGTAAAAGTACTTCACTCAATAACTCCTGTCTTTGTTTTCTTATGTAAATAATGAATAAAGAATATTAATCACATGTAGTATGAAAAATTACAGTTTAAACATGTACAATATTACAATAATTGCAAGTACTTTATCTACTTACATCAGGGTAGCAGCTTACAAATTATAAGAAAGCAATGACACTTAATGCCTGAATTCTGATGATGAAATAGGTTTCATCATGTTTTCAGTTCAGTTATCTGATTACAAATCAGATAAAACGAAATACCAATACATTTTTAAACAAAAATCACAGGGGAAATTGTCTTTTCAAATATAAAGTATGTTACATTTAAATTTTATTATAATTCACACTTAACTGAGGCAATACTTTGAATATAAGATCAGAAAAATGACTTGTTTTATACTCCTTGAGGCTAAATGATTACAAAGTAGTTTAGAAATTTTAAAATTCCCTTCATATTTAAAATACATTAGGAACTCTACACAGTCATGATGACAGCATAAGTGAACACAGCTTACCTCTTCCTACAACCACATCAAAATTACAATTAAGCCACAGAACCACCATTATTCAGAACCACCTGATTTCTAGCTGAATAGAAGTGCCACAACTAAATAGATAAAGAAGAAGCCACATCAAATTGGTAAAAAGGACAGACGGGATGCAGAACCAGCTAGTCCCACACTCACATGTGGCTGAAAAAAATAAGGAAGATTATTTTGGCTACAGAGGTAACCCGACCCCTGCCACCAAAGAACAAATGGTCCAAGTCCCACACCAGGCCACCCAGTCCAAGAAGAGTTCCAGTGCCAAGAAGAGAAGTCCCCACTCCTTTGCCTGTAAAAACCAGTGGAGATTGTGGCTAAGACAGAGGGCTTCTAGAGTCCCAGGCAGGTCTTCTTAGAGGGCCCAAGCATAGACTTACTTGGATTCACTCCTACTGAGCTCCAGAACTGGGACAGCAGCTTGAAAGGTACCAGAGACATATGGGAAGTAACTGAGTTGTGTGGCATCAGGGCAAGAGTTGGAGGGTACACTTCCTTCTAGACAAAAGTGCTGGCAGAGGCCATTGTTTCTTTGAAGAGGTCTTCCCTTCACAGAGCCAGCAGGCAGGCCCCACATTTGAGTTTTCATCAACATGGCTATCACTATTTGCCTCACCCTGATAATTCCCTGAGACCACACCCCACCCAGCTTGCTGGTCCACCCAAACTGTTTCCAGTGGCTTTTTCATATCAGTGGGCTGTCTTGACTCATGTTTCAGACTTTCTTATAATCTGTAAAACAAGCAGCATCTGGCCTCAGTGTGCCCTGTACCTCTTGCTAAGTGGCCCTAGACCTGGCACTAGCCAGCAGCCAGCCTTGGTTCACACCTTGGCCTCTCTTGGGCTTCTCCAAGTCATAGTCATTGCAGATCACTTTTTAGCTCATTCTGAGTGGCCCTGGGAAGAACATAAATGGTGGCTGATCTTGGCCTGCAACTCCTGGGAGGCCCCAGAGCCAGTGCACCCAGTGGACTGCTTCAGACCATGCCAAAAAATGACCCAATCACCTTCACTAGCAACACACTAAAGGAGCAGACACAGCAAGTGGCAGAGGCCAGCTGAAGTAAGTCCTGCTCTTTGGGTGGGCCTCGGTGCAACTGATCCTCAACAGTGGTCACAGCCAGTCCTTACAGCTGATCAACCTGGGAGATAAATCCCTTCAACCTACACACTAACAGCAATCAAGGCTCAACTACAAGAGGTGGATGGCAGTGGTGGGGGAATCTGGTGTGTCCAGCTTGGGTGAATAGGGAAGCTGTGACAATGGACTCTACAAACACCTATTACATTAGGCCAATCCAAAGATGTAGCAGCTCTACCTAATACATAGAAACAAATACAAGGAGGCTGCCAAAATGAGGAGACAAAGAAATATGTCCTAAATTAAAGAGCAAAACTCCAAAAAGGGAACTAAACAAAAAAGACACAATCTACTAGATGCAGAGTTCAAAACACTGGCTATAAAGATGGTCAATGAACTTAGGGGAAGAGTAGATGAAATTAGTGAGAATTTCAACAGCATAAAAAAGAACATGGAAATAGTAAGAGATGAAAATACACTAAGTGAAATGAAGAATTTATAGGGAATCAAAAGTGGCCCTGGTTGATGATTCAGTGGAATGGTGCCAATCCACAAACCCAAAGGTCACTGGTTTGATTCCCAGTCAGAGCACATAACCAGGTTGCAAGCCAGGTCTCCAGCCAGGTCTGTAGCTGGAGGAAGATAAAAAGCAACCATATGCTGATGTTCTCTCCCTTTCTTCCTTTCTCCCTGCCCTTCTCTCTAAAAATAATGGATAAATGCTTTCAGGAAAAAAGTGAAATATATGAAGTTGAGAACCAAGTCAGCAATCTGGAATATAAGGAAGCAAAAGACACCTGATCAAAACAGCAAAAAGAAAAAAATAATCCAAAAAGTGATAGTGCAAGGACCTTCTGGGACATTTTCAAGTATGCCATTATTTACCTCATGAAGATGCCAGACAAAGAAGAAAGAGAACAAAAAATGGAAAATAAATTTGAAAAAATAACCTGGTGAAGGTAATAGACATACCAGTTCATAAGCTCAGAGAGTCCTAAACAACATTGACCCAAAAAGGCACACAAGACACATCATAATCAAAAGGCAAAAAGTTAAATACAAAGAGAATTTTAAAAGCAACAAGAGAAAAGCAATTAGTTACCTATAAGGGAGCACCCATAAGACTTCTAGCTGATTTCTTAACAAAAACTTTGCACATCAGATGGACTGGCAAGAAATATTCAAAGTGATGAAAAGCAAAGACCTGTAACCAAAATTACTCTAGCAAGCAAAGCTAATATTTAGAATTGAAGAACATATATAAAGGAGTTCATAACCACCAAACCAGCATAACATAAAATGTTAAATGGTCTTCTTTAAGAAGAAGAAAAAAATCATGGACAAGAGAATGGCAATAAATATATATCTATCAACAACTGAATGCAAAAAAATTAAAAAAATAAACAAGCAGAACAAAAACAGACTCATAGAAACAGAGAACATTTTGATGGTTGCCAAATGGAAGGAAGTTTGGGGGAATGGGTGAAAGAGGTGAAAGGATGAAGTAAGCTGGTTGTTACAGTATAGCCATGTGGACGTAAAAGTACAGTATAAGATATATAGTCAATTATATCCTAATAGCTATGTATCATGTCAGATGGGTATGAGATTTATTGAGGTGATCATTATATAACTTAATAAGTTATATAATGTTTAACAATTGGGATATACACCTGAAACTAATATAACATTGTATGTCAACTATAACTGAAAAGTAGAAAATAATTTAAATAAAGTAGATGAGGACAGGAAAAACAGACAAAATACAGCTATTTTTAAATTGTTATAATCTATTAACGTTAAGCAGAGCATACTGACTTGACTAAAGAATGATACTGAAATCACTGAATTCAGCCAATAATATGTCTCAGGGGAATGAAGAGAAACATGAGGAGCTACAGCCTTCCCACTTGCACAAGTATTGGCCATTATGAAATCATGGGTGTAGCAGCTCTACCTAATACATAGAAACAAACACAGGGAGACTGCAGGCAGAAAGACTATGCTTTGTTAATATTCTCTCAAATAAGAATAACACATTTTATGAATATTGATTGATTTTACAATTCAAAGTTGCCTAATATGACATTTTGGAATTAATATGTATCTTCAAAGAGAGGGAACCCATTGTCACCCACACTTCTGTTTAATATTGCATATCACTGGTTAATGTAAACTCTAAAAGAGCATATAAACAGCAACAGTATAATTATCATTAAATTTGTCATTAAAGACCTTCAAATAGAAAAAAAGTCAATGTACTGAGCAAAAGTTATTAGTAAAAACTATCCTAGTTTATTTGCCAACTCAATTACCACCACTGCCCCTATATCCAACATGTTATCAGTAAGAGCCAGGCAAAGTTTAGGGTTACATTATAATCATGTGGCTCCTTATAAAGATGTCACAAAGATGGAATCAGGATCTCTTTCCAAAGACAATGGTTAAGAAATACAGCTAATTAACTATTATTAAATTATAATTTTTTCATGAAATAATGAACACTCCATAAAAGACTGATTGCATTTCCTGAGAGTGTATCACTGCAAAGAGTCCATTCATACTGTTCATTTTTCAGAAGTTGTTAATCTGGCCTATTTAAAGTAGAATGTTTTTTCCTTCCGTCCAATGTACAGGGGTGTGATTTAGTCTCACCTGGGTGAAACTAAACACAATTCCAATGACAAGGAACAGGATTTGCACACCTAACAGCCTGCCCAGATTGCTACAAATTCACCTTCTAATTTGCAGTGTTGCCTCCAGATGCCGAGAACTCTGCCCACATATGGTGAGTGCCTGGAAGCCTTCGCCCAGGGCACCAGGTGGGAGGTGCTGGAGCTCAGTCGGGGAGCCCGAGCAGATGATTTACAGCTGACGTCTAAGAGCTCCGCAGAGAACCCAAAGCACTGCACTGAACGCCACCAATCAGGCACCCAGTCATGGTTAACAGACTTGGCATTAACAACAGAAATAAAGTATGCTAATCAGTTGTTCTAACTCCAGGAAAACAAGTCATCAGAGAAGAAGAGGAGGGGGGAATCCACATCTTGAAGGCTTTGCAGAGGTTTTTGGTTAAACCTCTACATTTATCTCTCTGACTTCACTGACATTCCTGTCCCGTTTATAACATTGTAATGTTTTATACCACTATGCTCTTTAGCAGTCTCTGGAAATCTTCAACTCCTCCTATGCTACCAGGAATTAACTATAGCACTTAAACATATGTATCATGTCTACTTTATTTTTAGATATTTTCTGTAGGACAGAGTTAAGTACCACAGGCTGGTAGTAGGCAGGCTAGATTCAAATCCTGTTGCTGCCATTAAATAGCTGTGACCTTGGCCAACTTAAATTCTCTAGGGCCCCATTTCCTTAGCCACAAAATGGTACTGTAACAATACCTATTTTTTAGAATTGTTGGAAGAATTAAATGAGCTAATGTAAGCAAAACTCTTAGAACAGTACCTGGCACATAGTTAGTGCTCAATAAATGTTAGCTACTGTCATTCACTACTAACTTGACCTTTACATAATTACATTCTTCACAAATGTAACATTTTAAAATTCAAATAATCAAACTAAATACTTTAATGGCTTGTAATAGGGGCTAAAAATTAGAAATACACAGAAAGAAGGTATTTTTCAGGGAAGTATTAAAGGGTCATTTTGGGGATTTTGTGGGGGCTGTAAGTGTATAGTTACAAATCCTAAATATCATGAAAAATATAGTATTTGATCACACATAGCTTATTCACAAGAGACTTTCTTTTCCAACCTGCACCAACACTATCATTAGAGTATCCCTTACTACACATCCTATCACCCTGTTGACCCATTGTTCTAATACATAAAACACAATGATATTCCAGCAATGTAGCAATGGTACTCCAACAGCTTTTACTCTTTGTTATAGAAGATGCTGATGATGTAATGCAAATTTTATTTGCTAATTAATTCATTCAATTGGCCCAAGAAATGAATACTAGCCCTATGGGGGAAAAATTCCTGTGCATTTTGTTACCCATAATAAAGATGTGAGCCCAGGCTCACCTACAAGACACAGCAAATACATCGAAGAGTGGAGATAAAAGACCTCAGTTTATATTTTCCAGTCTTCATGACTGCGGGCCAGTCACTGGAGAATGTAGCAATTATTTTATCTTTTTAGCTTTAAAACTGGAGGGATTAGAAAAAAAAAAAAAAGGTCAGATGAATTGGTTGAAAGAAGCAGAGAAGATTATTGAAATTATCAGATTAGCTTTAATGAAAAAAAATCCATGTTTTGTGCATTTTTTGAATGTGTGCATAACTAACATTAGTACTACTTAAAACTTCAATTTCACTGTGATAGTGCTGTGTACAGTTGGTATCTTTAAAGGCTTCATATTTAATCTTACAAGTACTAGATTAAATACAATGTAAGTATAATATCAATCAGATTTTTATTAGGTTGGCTAAAAAGTCTTTTGTTTTGTCCTGTAAGTTGGCTCTAGTAGCATTTAGTTTTTAACTTCATTCCAAACAATTTTGTTGGATTATGTTGTTTTAAAAATATCCAAATTGATAAATTTTTGTGCAGCCATTTTAATATTGAAGATGGAAGTAAATATGCAATATTTTTGGCATATTATATATACCTTATTATTTCAAGAAAGGTAAAAACAAAATTGAAACACAAAAATGATTTGTTCAGTGTATGGAGAAGGTGCTATGACTGACTGAACATGTCAGATGTGGTTTCTGAAGTTTGTGCTGGAGATTTCTTGCTGGGTGATGCTCCAGGGTCTGGTAAACCAGCTGAAGTTGATAGCAATCAAATTGAGCCATTAATTGAGAACAAAAAAATCAATGTTATAGCATGTGAAACATAACGGACATACTCAAAATATCCAAATCAATAATGTTATTGGTGAAATTGAAACATGTGTCTTTTATTTTTATGGAAAAAAATCATACAGACTTTTTGACCAACCCAATAACAATATGGCACACAATGTATTCAATTTCATGTCATTCCCCAGTGAACTAACAATGGATCTTGAACTTTTTCTTACAAAACCTAGAGTTCTAAGCTTGATTTTGTTTTAGTGACAAATCTTTAGCAAGTTTCCAAAAATTTGAACACAAGGGTTTCAGAATTTGTTTGACTTACCCTCAGCTCACTGAGAAAAGATTACGTAGGGAAGAGAAGATACCCAATGTAAGACACCGAGACCAGTTCAATTTTCTTTCAAATGTGCACAATGTTAAAAATTAACTTTCTTCAAACCCCCAAGAACAAAATGTCAAAGCAATGTTAAGTAAACCAGTGAGCTACATCCTCTAAAGACATTAGTACAATTACTTGTTTTATTGGCTTTAAACATGCAAGCCAAACCACGATGAACTGAATGGGGCATATGTTCTCCCTTATGTCATAAGTATAAATGAAAAATTTTAATATTGTCCCCGATGTTTCTATCAAAAGCAGAAGGTAAAAAATGATGAAAGACTAAACAACAACAAAAACCCGACTCTGAAATAACTTTATTTTCAACCCTCAAAACACTTAATATTCATCATATTGTAAAATCTGTGAGACAAATACATTAATACTTCTTTACTATATTCCCTAAGGAATCAAATTTTAAGTTTCTATTTAAATTATAATATGTAGCAAGTCAATTATATGGAACAAGTCAGTGAATGGGATCACACTGCTTTATGGGCTTTCTGGTAATGCTGAGCACTAAATGTTTAAATATAATGAGGAAGAACTTGCTGAAGGACTTTCTCAAGTGAGAATGAAGTCTCATTCACCTAAAAATAATAATAACAGTAAGAGCTACCATTTACTGATGTTTACTATATAACCTGCACTCTTTTTTTTTGTCCAAATCAATCCTCATTATAGACCTATGAAATACAGCAGTGGTATGTTGGGGCTAGCTTATTGTATACATCTCTTCCCAACTTTTCCCAATTCAGTGACATCACATTAGTAACTTGAAATTGGCCATGGTGTGAGTATTTACATGATGTAAATTGGCACACACTAGAAATCAGGGCTTGTCCCCTCCCTCCCACTTAAGAGCTAGTTCTTTTTTTTTAAGGGTTTTAAATTTTTTAATTTTATTTTTTTAAGGTTTTATTCATTTTTATTTTTAGAAAAAGGGTAGAGAGGGAGGAAGAAAGGGAGAGAGACATCAATGTATGGTTGCCTTTCACCTGGCTGGTGACCTGGCTGGTGACCTGGTTTGCAACCTGGTTACATGCCCTAACTGGGAATCAAACCAGCGACCTTTGGGTTCCAGGCCGACGCCTATCTACTGACTTACACGAGCCACGGCTTATGAGCTGGTTCTTCAACATTTACCAGTGTAACACTGAAAACAGGTACAATTATTTGCACACTATAGAGGAGGCAACTTACAGCAAGATTAAGCAATTTCATCAAGGTCACAAAATTCAAGACCGAGATTTGTCTCAAAACAATCCAATAGAGAAAGATACAGGTAAAAAAAAAGATTGGTTGAGTTAAGGACTGCTGAAAATGGGTTCGTTGAGCTGTCATGTCTTGTTTTATATGTAATTTAAAATTTCTATAATAAGTAGTTTAAACACACATACATACATACACACCCACACATATAATATTAACACTTGGATAAAAAAATCAATTCAATATAATAAATACCCAATGAATCATAAATTGAAGATATAGATATTAGTAATTTTTAATGGTAAATGCTGATAATCAATGCTTCATACAGCTATTTATTTATAGAGTTTTTAAAAACCTAAAATAACCAAAATTTTCATTCATAAGGGGTGATTAATAAATATAGGACACACAATAAAATACTATGCAGCTGTGAAATTAATGTCATGACAAAAATGTATATACTACTATTGATTGGTTTCCTATAAAATTTGTTAAAATTTTCAAAGAAAAAGAAACATAGATATATAAACTGTACAGGTTAGTGCTATTTAAAAGAGGAAAGAAAGTATAGAACTATATATAAAGATGTAAATATAAATACATACAAATACAGGGACATTTGCTTATATCATAAAATGATGGAAAGACAAATCATATTTTTTTAAAGCCTTACCTGAGGATATGTTTATTGATTTTAGAGAGAGAGAAAGGAAGAGAGTAACACTAATGTGAGGGAGAAATACTGATGGGTTGCCTCCCATATGTGCCCTGACCAGGAATCGAACACACAACTAAGTACTATATGCTCTGAATTAGAATCATAATCCTTTGGGAGGAAGAAAGGGAGGAAATATCAATGTATGGTTGCCTTTCACTTGCCTCCAGCTACAGACCTGGCTGGAGACCTGGCTTGCAACCTGGTTATGTGCCCTGGCTGGAAATCGAACCAGCGACCTTTGGGTTTGCAGGCTGGCACCACTCCACTGAGCCACCAGCCAGGGAGGGCCTAAAAACCTTGTATTTTAAATGAGGAGATGGACAAACACTAAAACACCAACAAAAAGACAGGAGTTAAGTTATACATAAATGCTCAAGTGATGTCAGAGTAGAAGATATTCTCTCCTTTTGCATAAAGGGAGGAGGAAATGCTCAAATAAAAATACTTGTTTCTGATGTACAGGTTTGACGAAAGGTGCTTCAAGATTACCAGAAGCTGGCATTAGAACATGCTTTCAGTTTTCTTGGGACTCCATCTCAAGCAACCACACATACTATCCAAGTTAAGACAACTGTCCCAAATCCTCAGTATGCTGACATGCACTTTGGGTTCACATTTAGGAAAGAATACAGCATATTTCAAATGGGCGCACTGTTTGTTACCAGCCCAGGAAGGGAAACAGAAGAAGTGGGCTGTAAGCTGGGAGGCTGGCAGGGCCCTGGCCACGAATCACAATATTTGCAAATAAGCATGTGTGAGTTGTCTTGGTGGAAGATAAATTTTAGTAAGTGGCACTCTGCCTGGCTGCATTGTAGGTAACATGGTTTCTGTGCTAAGACTGGTCATAAACAGTTATAGAAACTCCTGCTCACTAATAGGAAAACCTGTTTATGTTCTACAGAAAAAAAAAAGTTCCAAATATACAGTGACCAACAGTGTCAAATAACTGCCAAGAGACCTGGAAAGATGATTATTAAAAATAGGTCATTGGATGTGACTGAGGGAATGTCAATGTTGACTTTTATGGAAGTACAATCAATATTATTAGTGGGCCAAAGAAAGCTCTCCAATAAAGTACTGAGTAGTTAGTGAGTAGAAGGCTTCTACATGAAGTTTAGCAAGGAAGGAAAGTTGGGAGGTATGATAGTTTGAGGGGGAAATAAGATCAAGCACAGGGTTTATGTTTTGGTTTTTGTCTTTTGAGCATGTTTGTAAGCTGTAAAAAAGGGAAGTGGGAGGCGAATACAAAGGTGAAAGTGAGATACTTAGGTTCTGATGCTGCCAGCAGAAATCGGGCAGGAGAAGAGGATCTGGGGACCACACATGGGAGGGTAAGATTTGTTGAAAAATAAAGGGGTGTCTCCAGGTGCCTCAGTGTCACATCTGCAACCAGATGGCTTAGCTCTCTTTGTAGGAAAAGTTCAGCCTCGTCTTCGCAAAGCCAGAAGAAGGGTCAAGGCCTAGAGACGTTGTGCCATATCCTGACATCGGCAGGGAATCTGAAACTCTTGCTCTGTTTAGTCCTTGCCAAAGTGTAGTCCAGCTGGGCTTCTGACCCCATCTTGTTGGCTTGGCCTCTGGCCCCCACCCTGCTGGGGCCTGGGCGGCGCTGCTGCACCAGGTCCCCACCGGGAGCCTGCTGGAACCTGGGCCCTCAGAGGCAAGGAAGACACACAACGCCTGAACGGATGAATGTGTGCTACTGGGACAGGCCTTTGCTAATCTTTGACTGAATTACCTCAGGTTTGGGAAGAAATAAACTTTCTTTCAAACTAACCAATCTTTTTCTCTGGCTTTTTGGGGGCTTGTGTTGGGTCCCTCCCCTATCCAATCCGTTTCCTAGGTCGTCTGGGGATGCCTTCATCCAATCCCATCCTCTTCCCAGACTGGAGGCCTCCCCTTATGGTCACCATCTTGGCTTCTACTGGGAATGCAGCCAGCAGAGGGATTTCTCCTTTATTTTTTATTCCTCCCTGCATAGTCCAGGTGAGTGGATTCGTTGCACCCTGGGAAGATTGAAAAGCTGGTCCTTCCTCCCTACACTGGAGAGAGAGAGGTACATTAATCCACTTGGCTGGAATTTGGCTATCCCCTGGGGTGTCTGAAGCTGTAACTTCCAGATTTCAGCCTGATTAAATGTAACTTCCAGACTCAATCAGGCCTAGCCAGACTAGCTCCCTTCTCCTTGTTAACTCCTAGTTGCTTATGCTTACACTGGTATTAATTCCAATGGGGAAGAAGATAGAGAGCTCCCCAAACATCCAAGCAATTCTCCAGACCCCAGCTGAGTATAACTTAACTAATTTCCCATAATTAAGGGTTCAGTTCTACCAGACTGCTCTCCTACCCCCAGTTCAAATACCAGTCATGAGATCAGGTTATGTGCTTCTGAGAGAGTGGTTATAAATTGGAGCTTACCATGACCCCTCTTCTTGGACTTCAGACACCAGTTTCAAGTCTAGGTTGTATTTCTGACCAAATAATTATAAATCAGAGGTTTCCACCACCACCTCCACAGGTTTGATTACTTTGGCAGAGTAGCTCACAAAACTCGGAAACATATTACTTACTAGACCACCAATTTATTATAAAAGGATATCACGCAGAAACAGCCAGATGGAAAAGATGCACAGAGAAAGGTGTAGGGAAGGGTCACAGACCTGACATATTCTCTGACATGTTTACCAACACAGAAGTTCTCTGAACCCTTTTGGGTTTGTATGGAGGTTTCATTGCATAGTCATAATTGATGATATCCCTGGTCATTGACTGAGTCCACCTCCAGCTGCCCCCACCCCCAGGTGGAGTGGGGAGGAGGTTACTGAGAGTTCCAACCCTTTAATCATAAGGTTGGTTCCCCAGCTAACCAATCCCCTCCTTACTAACAGCTAAGTCATGTTATTAATATAACAAAAGATACCTTTATATTTTTTACCACAGAAAATTCCAAGGATTTTAGGAGCTTTGTGCCAAAAATTGGGTAAAAGACCAAATATATGTTTCTTATTATATATCACAATATCACACATGTAAAAACAAAGTCTGACTTTGACAGTGAAGGACTCATGAATTAATTCAGTTGTCCATCACATACAGCTAGCTTTCTCTGGTTGTAATTTTAACCTATTATTGATGAAGCCTAGATCTATGAAATCCAGGAAATGGAGTGGAATAAAAAATACACAAGTTTTCTCACTAAAGAAGGAAACACTGATTTTTCAGGCGATACAGAATGGCTGATCCTTTGATATATGCATCTGAAAGTGCTTGGCTGTCAGTAAGTTTGAAATATTACAGTATTGCCTGAGAATTTGTACATGATTGGGTTGATATATAGTTCAGAAGGACAAAAGGTAGTGTTACGGTTAATTTCTTAGTATAGTATTAACTGTTCTATTATGGTGTGGTCTCCCTTACTTATGCCTTTATCTATTCATCTATATATCTATCCATTTAGGTCATGTCTCAACCTCCTTCTATCTTGTCTACCCTCATCCCTACCCCTGTCTCTCAGTCTTTCTGTTCCTTCCACTCCCATACTTCTTTCTCTTATTTTTTTTTCCCCCATTTCTCTTTAAGTATTTCCTCCATTCTGGTTTTCTAACTATGTCTTCTATTTTTGAAACATGATACATGATAGATTCTCACTACATTTTTACTAAAATAAGTAACTTCAATTATACTCTTATGAACTCTTTATCTAAAGTCAAACATGTTACCATTCCTCGACAGTGGGCTAGGAAAGAAGGGATATGAATGAAAGGCAGAAAGGTCAGGAGTTGAAATATAAACTTCAGAAGAGACAGAAATCTAAGCTTTGAACAGCCACAGGATCCAGGATATTACCTTCTAGCAGATGGGAGGCAAGAAGCAGGTCTAAAGGATGGTAAAAACCTTTGATCTGATCCAAAACAAGCAGGGAATAAGAAAACAGCCATGATACTCTCCCCTACCCTCAATTAAAGAACATAAGCATTTACTTTGGGAGAGTCACATATTCAAGAGTAAACATCTAATCAAGTTCATATCAATACTTACTAAGGGTGAGAATGTCCAACAAGCTAGGCAGCTAGAGACCTGAAACAGCCTAAGCACAAGATGGTAAAAGGAAGAAAACCTTTAAGAACTCAGTCATCTACTACTCAAATAATAAAGCCCAGCAAAAGTGATTGGAAGAATAGGGGGCAATATGGGTAACCCATAATGAGCACCTTGGCAACAATAAAAAAAGAGATGGGCCTGCCATTCTGTATAAAGGTGATAGTTATGAATCTAAGAGGAAAAGGCACAATGCATAAAAGCAGAACAAATAATCATGATCATTAAAGTCTCTACCCAAAAGACAGCAGTGACACTGTGCCAATGTATGTGTGGGGGTGATCCCCAAAGTCCCCACAGCTCATGGTTTTGGGAAGAAGTAAATACAGCTTTGAAGGTACTTTGCTTTTTTTTTTAAACTTTGCTTATTTATGGCAGGCTGGTAACTAGATAATAGCACTACTACTACTCCATAAAAGGGTGGATGCTATAGTTTAAGATATTTTGCATATCAATGACAAGGTGATAGCCTAGCTTTCCTGAAGGGAAGCAGTGCTGGATACAGCTTAAGATACTTTTCATAACAATGAGGCATGGTGCTCAGGGTCAGCATTAAAATAAGTGAGTGGGAGAGCCCTAAAGAAGGGGGGATGCCCTTTAAAAGGATGTAGAGGGGCCTTGCTGGCTGAATGGATGCGGAAGGTCGCTGCTGTCTGCCATGAAGTCTGGTGTGAAAGG